>JANHFT010007360.1:8390-18679 GCA_032467955.1 Pseudoxenodon macrops
GTTTATAATTCCTCTGGCTTTCCCCATCAACCCTCCCCCCCCCAAGAATCTATTAAAAAGAACTTCATAAAGTATTTAACTGATAGACATTTATTGTGCAGCTGCTCTACCTATATTTATTGCCTATTGCAAGTAAAACAGGACATTTCTGCAATAAACACTTTGGGTAATCCCCGAAGAAGCATGCTGAATCCTCATTCTTGGTTGTAAACTTTACATGTAGGGTACATGTCATTCAACCCATGCCTTATATTTTCCTGCCGTAGTTGTTGTTTATCATTTTAGGCTCACCGGAGACAGAGACATTTGTTTTGTTGTATATGTAATTGTGAAGGACGTTATGGGCATTTTTTAAAGTATAGCTATCGATGACAGCGATGATCTTAGTATATGTGATTATAGCTGTGGTAGCAAGTGGTGTGAAACAGAATTATAAATTCAGATGACAGCGGTTGAAATGTCTGCCCACACAAGATTCAAAGAAATTCAAAATCCCCTTCATATCTGCACCATGCTTGCAATTATGCTGCTTTACATTATAGGTTGCTTTTAACAAATAGTATAAAATATTTTGAATACTCTGGCTGGAGGGTTCCCTCTGCAGACCATTAATATAATACTTATAGAGATGGTCTATTAGTGAAAGTGAAAGTGAAAGACATGCTTTATTCAAAATGCTTAATTTGACTAGGGTTGAACTGAGAGGCAACATAGTTGTGGGGGAAAATAAGCAGGATAAAATAATTTTTTTTGTTTTATTTTGCTTTTTTTCTCATTGAACTAAAAACACTTATAATTTCTTTAATTGCCATGAAAAGAAAATTATATTAGCCCAACATTCCAGAGATATGCATTCCACAAATTCTGCAAAATGAGGGATGAATGGAAAGGCATAGGCGTACAAAGTGGGGAGACATGACAGAAGTACATATGTCACAATGCAAACTATGGGATTTACTTACTTTAGTTACATCTGACATTAGGATGCAAATACAAAAGGCCAGGGCTTGGGTAGTGTTATTGCAACAAAAGTTTCATTATTTTTTAACCCCACAATTATTTTGGATTGTGGATCCTTATGTACTCTTTATAGAGTCTATTTATATTCTCTTATATATGCGATAGTATGTCTTTGTCAAACATGTTTCATTTAACCTAGTTACACTGCTGAGTAAAGTACTATATTATTTTACAGATATACATCAACTGTCTTCATATGTATCAGTAACTTTCTTACATTAATATTACCTGTAGACATGTCAAACAAGGAAGTGAAAGCAGCATTGAAAAGTGCCAGAGATGCGATAAGAAATAAGGAGTATAAAGAAGCACTGAAACATTGCAAGGTAATCAATAGTCAAAGGTCATAAATTGTCTGCATTAAAATGTTATAATATGTTCATAGTACTGTAACCATCTCTAATGCCATTTCAGGGGTGTCTTCACTTGCACTTCCTCTTTGCTATGTTTTGTTTTATACTATTTTCTGCAGCAGTACCTTTCTTATTCTATCCTTTGGGATTTGTTTTCCTTTTATAATTATATAAAACTTCCTGGTTCATCCTATTAAGCCAAAGTTTTATTTAATTTTGCTTTGTTGAATTAGGCACAATCACTGTACAGACTGCTGTGGTTGGGTTCATACAACATATTAAGCCACAAGGAAGCATATGGGATTTCAGTATTGTTTAGCATCATTTGTGAATCCAACCACGGAGCCAGGTTGTTAGTTTGTTTAGTAAGGTCTTGAGAGACTGACACTGGCAGGCTGTTTTTCCACCATCACTTTTATATATAATGAAAATGCTGGAAATAGAGCCATCCAGAACATATTTCTTGCTATCAAGATTCTTGCACAATTTTAGATGTTATATAAATGAATCTGAATTTTTGGGTAAAAAATTCCCAAGTCATTAAGACAATAAATCTGAATAAGACTTTTAAGCTGTTAAATCATTTAATAAATGTTTATCTGAATTGCAAAAACAGTAGTTTGATATTTTCATTTGAATTTCTGTTTAATAGGCAGTATTGAAACAAGAAAAAAATAATTACAATGCTTGGGTATTTATTGGCTTGGCGGCAGCTGAATTAGAACAACCCGAACAAGCCCAAGGTGCATATAAGAAGGCTGCTGAACTTGATCCCGGGCAGTTGCTGGCATGGCAGGTATATATGACATTAATCTCATTTTCCATACAAATATTTTTATATCAATGTAAGCATATCTATTTACGTGAAGAAGTTGTAGATCTTCAGAAAATAGAATAGTATGTTGGACTCAAAGGTAAGAAGCCTTATGTTGGATTCTTCCTGATTGAATGTCACAAAATAGAATCCCTCTCCTCTTTTTTCCCTTTGGTTAATAGCTCATTTGCACATGTGCAATATAATGTTTATTATTTAAGGTGCTTTGTATGTCTTAGCATTATAAATTCTTCATTTTCAGCCCTTAGAATGGGTAGCAGAGCCTTGAAACAAAAAGCTTTGTCAGTGGAACACTTTAGGTTTTGGATCAATGACAGTTTTTCATTCCTGTTGCAAATCAAATCATTAATGTTGCATGAGAAACGGTTGTCAGTATTTTAAAAGATTGTACGGGTGATCCTCAGTTTCTATCCATTCATTCAGTGACTTCATAATTATGGCACTGAAAAAATGGATGTACAACCAATCATCAAATTTCCACTTTGGAATGACCGATGTGGTCACATAATCATGATTGGGGCACTTGGGTGTCTGGCTCATAATTACAATGTCATAAGGAGCCAGAGTCACCTGGTTGCCATTTTTTACTTTCCCTGCTGGCTTCCCATAAGCAAAATCAATGGGGAAATAATCAGAAACATCACAAGTTGCTCTGGTAAGTCATTCCTGCTTTTCCTCTGGTCTGCAGCACTCCTGTGTATGACTAGCACCAGTCCTCCCAGACCCTCCCCCAACTTCATGCAATTTTATTTGTGGCCTGTGCCAGCTCTCCCTTAGTTTTCCCCACAACCCACTGCATCCCTACATTCCTTCCATGGAAATCCTGCCCTTCCTACTTAATGCTGTGTGTCTTTGGGTTATGATGGCAACCAGGAATGCCTAGGATTGCTGTTGCTAAATGATGCAATCATTTGATATCACCAATTATGACTGCAGTCACTTAGCAACAGCAATCCTAATCCCATTTACCATAGTGAATCAAAGGACTGCCTGTAATCATCTCTTGTTTGTAAAGAATAACTTTATATATTCTCATCATGAATTGTTTTAATTCACTTTCTATTATTAAATACATTATGCTGGAAAATATAGTCTATAAAAGTTGATAATTGAAGTTGAAGCTACATATCACACATCAACATTTGCTTCCAAAGTGACATTCTTCCATTTCACCCAGGGCTTAGCAAATTTATATGAAAAAAGAAATCATACAGATGTCAAAGAAGACTGGATTAAGGTTTACGAGAAACTACTAGAACTCTATGAAAAGTAAGAAAACTATTTCTTTTTTTGTCAGCTGTCAATCTTCTGTTATATGTATTTAAAATATTATTTTAAAAATGAGATTTTACTCACACATTCTTTAGGTGTGACTATTTTACTCCTTTTGTTAGTCTGTATGCATCTCTCTCTCATTTTAAGAACATAGATGTTTTCAGCAGCAGAACTATAGTGAAGGATTGTTAGTAAAATATTCCTTCAGTTAGGAAAAACTTTCCTCTTCTCATTCTTTTTCCCCCTGAGAATTACCTTGGAAAGAGGCAGCAAGTAGCCCTCAGTGTATTAAGTTTTCATCTACTACAAGTGGTGTAATTAATGCTAAGTTCTCATTCAGAGGAGAAGAATGAAAGAAAACAATGCTAAGGGATAAAGGGAGCAGGTTATTGTAAAATTAAAGATGATCAAATAGCAGTGAAGGGAAGCTATGTCTACTAGCTTGAGGAAGACAAAGATTACAAAGGATGATGTGGATAATACTGGTGAAAAAGAAATAGCAGAAGCCCAAAGAAAGATGAAGGAAAGATGACAGAAAGATAGATGTAAACGAAAAAAGGTAAAGAAGCCCCTGTGGATTTTACTCCGCTAGTCGTTGTCGACTATATGGGGTGGTGCTCATTTCCGTTTCAAGGCCATTGAGCCAGTGCTGTTCAAAGACATTTCCAAGATCATGCTGTCACACAGAACTGTTATACTCCCACAGAGGTGGTACCTATTTATCTGCTCTCATTTGCATACTTTCAAACTGTTAGGTTTTGCAGGGGTGGGGAAAGGAGCTCACCCATCACATAGTTCTTGGGTCTGAAACATGGGCTGCTGTCTTTCCATCTGAAAAGCCCAGCATCTTAACCACTGAGCCACCACACTTCCCAAAGGAAAATGGAGAAAGGATGACTGAAAACTAGATAAATAGCAATAGCACTTAGACTTATATACCACTTTACAACCATCTAAGCAGTTTACAGAGTCAAACTGATAAATATAAATCAAGACTAGGAAGCAGGACAGGACTGCAAAATACAGAAGGAGTTAACCTTAAAAATGGATATCTTTAAGCATTTTTTTCTCTAAGAAATTAAGTAATTAATAAATGCATCTTATTTTTTTTAAGCACTGATCAACAGAAATGGTGTGAAGTATGTAAAAAGCTTGTGGAGCTGTATCATAAAGATAAACAATATCTTCAGGTTAGTTACCGGTTTGTTAATTTTTATTTTGGTCATTGTAAATGGTCCCTTTTATAAAAAATGTTTTGGAGTATTTACAGGAAAAGCTAGTTGATTTTATATTAATAAAAGTTTACTTTGTGTCCCTTGAGTTTCCTCAAAATTATGAGGCATTTTTAAGTATTCATGCACATGTTTGAGTGAGTAGTCCTCACTCAATCCTAAAGCCTCTTAAAATTTACTTTGAAGTGGTACTAGAACTAAGCTTACTCTTGGATACTGAAGCATTATTTGTTGCAGGAAGTGTTTTGCTCATGTACTGTGTCCTTCTGTGGGTCCTAGTGTGGTCAAGTCTAACCATAATTCTACATTTGTTTCTTCAATTGTCTTGATTTGATTACTTATTAGATCCAATATACGGGTAGTTTGGCTTAGCCTGGGCAAATTATTTGTGTTCTAAATGATATTATACTCCCTTTTCATAATTGCAGAGTTTTCCTTTCTGCTAGGCTGTTTCTCTGATCCTCCAGATTTTAGGCTTCCCTTGGTTTTATTAATTTCCCTCTTAACTGTATTTTGGTTTTGGTTTTTGACCTTGTGGATGGATCTGCGATGGAATTTTTTCACAGCATCATTAGGATTAGGAACATTTCAGAAATTTTGAATCAAACATTTTATGTTAATAGTGCAGGATTTGATCTCAATATTACTTTTGTAATTTATAGGTCAGTTGTTCTCATATATCATTGAGGAAGCCATTAGGTGAATCAGAATTTTTAGAAATAAAGATTGCAAGAACACCTGTGATAAATCGTTCTTTAGGACTTGGTATATTAGTATGCCAGCTTGTGAATAACCCACACTATATTTGCATTTGATTGCTTCCATTAATATCAATTTTCTATTATTCCATTACCTTGAAATATGCTGGTTGTTTCTTCTAGAGTGCCTCTGTGCTGTTTGAGGTATTGTTTTTCAAGTATTAATGGAAGTGGATTTTAAAAAGTAGTTTTTCTCAAGTACTCATTCTTAATCTTTTATCTTGTACTGCTTTCTTCTCCATTGCAAATATCTTTTTCTATTTTTTAAATCAAAGATAATCCATTTTCAGCTATAATTCCTACCAACATTAAATATTTGCTTTTGTAGTTTCAGCTAGCCTATTTTGATGCTTCCTGATGAGTTCACATAACTTACTCATTATCCCAGTTAGTATCTCAGTTGCTCAAAACATCATTTCTGTTCCCATACAAGGAAGAAAGGCATTGATTTTTTATTTTCATTTTAGAAACAAAATAGCATAGTTTTTCTATTAAAAAGAAATCATGAGAAGAATCCAATACGTATGATATTAAAATCTATTCAGGAGGTATTTTGTAGAGTATTTATCTTTAATCTTGTGCAAAACTCCAGGTGATTACATCTGTGGAATTTTCTTGGCAGTTTTACAGATGTTATTTGCCAATTCCTTTTTCCAGGTTTTTTCTTCAGTTTTCACACTTTTAGTCAACAGCTGGGAATTCCCAGATGGTTCCTAATTCAAGTACCTAATACTGCTTAACTTCAAATCACTTGCTTTGATTACAGTTGACGTGAATTGAGATGTTGTTGACACTTTCCTGATAGGTGGTACGAAGCTGGCACAAACTAATAAAAATAAGAAAAGAAGGTGGTGCAGACAATGTTGAACTTCATCAGCTATGGAAGAAATTGGTCCAGTTGCTAGAAGAGGGCATACAACTTAAAGATAATGAAATAGAGGAATTGGTAAGCAATTGGCTGTCGCTTAGATATAACACTTACTGTTTTTGAACCCTTTATAAAAATGCAGCTCTAGCCTGGAAGTATAATTCAAAATTTGAGTAATACTGTAAATAAGTACAGTTCTGAATTCTAACTTACTAGTAAATCCTTTGACTAGAGACTGCTGCAAGCAAACCAAAGGAATCTGTTTGAGATCTGTTTTCTTGCTTGAACCAGGGTCTAATGATAGATGAATGTATACATACAAATATATACATGTCACTGTTTTCCCAGATGTTAGCAGGAGGCCTACTTGAATTTTGATGACTGCTTAATTTTTGTAAAACTGATTGACACATATCTCAGCCAATAGGAAGTAAAACCTACAATTTAGATGTGGAACCTGCTGGTGTGTCAGCTTCTTTTGCCCACTGCCAGATTGTCTAAATTGAGCTAATTTTAACATTTTGACATATTTTAATCATTACTGTATTAATAGTACATTTAATGGTTAATGGGTGTACCCTACCTTGTAATTGTTTTTAATGATGAAGATAAAAAAATTATCAATGAAGTAAAACACACTTTTGATTCCTGATAGTTTTCTTTAAAGCTTTCTTTAAAGAATTTAAAGAATTGCTCTGTGAGTGAGATGGGTGGCCTGCCTATAAATTTGATAGATAAATAAAAGCTGGAGTAGCAATTTGTGGGCCTCAAAATATTGTTGCATTGCAGCTCCTATTTGTCATTGGCAATGCTGGCTAAATCTTGTTAAGGATGAACAGAGAAAAGCACTGTTTGCCTAAAGAAATTCCTAAAGGAAAGCTACTGGCTGGCTTGAGATTTAAAAAGTGTGTCCTAACTATTTCTCTGCTTGCTTTTAAAAAAAAACCTTTGTTTCTTCAAGCTTTGCCCCCTATGGATATTGGAGGTGGGAGTGGATTACTTTGAGAAAAGGAATGGTTGGCAAGGAAATAACTGCCAACTTTTTCATTTCTTTCTCCTTTAAGATCCAGCCACCCAGTGGTATCTTTATGTTTGAAAAAAAAGTTCAGAAATAATAAACCAACTACTGATAATTATTTGGCTTTCATTTTTATTTTCTAACGAGTGCTGGAATTGGGTTAAATGATTTTCAAATGATAGGCATACATCATACTAAGTTGGAATTTTGAATACACCGTAGTGGAATATAATGAAAAATAATAATGGTTGGCCTTGCATGATACATTAAACCCAAGTAAACCTCATTAGGGCTGTATATGAGTCTCAATATGCCACCATTACTTAAAAGCTTGCTAGTTTTTGGTTTTGTTGTTTCATATTACAATGCTTACATTGTTTTTTTCAGTTCCTTAATGCGTTTGAAGAGGCAATCAATTCTTCAGAACCAGTTCCAGGTGAAGAACACAAAAAGCTTTACAGAGAATTTCTTCAGACTTTATCAAAAGTAAGAAAGAAAAAGGCAAAGCACAATAGTAACAAAATATGCATATGAAAAAGGCTGCAAACTGGATTGGCCACTACTGAAAATCTGGTGGGAATAAATCAAAGACAAAATTAGATAGCTTCTAAAGAAGTCTAAGGAATTTAGGAAAGCAGCTGGCATTTTTTCAAGAGTTAAAGATATCTGGTGGGGGAGATGCTCCTAATGAAGGAGTGAATGATATAAGTATTTCTCAAAGAATATTAGAATCTCCTGGATTTAAATATACAATAACTTTATTCCATCTTGAAGTCAGAAGGTGATCCTTTCATTTCTGTCACATTTAGTCATTTTTTAAGTGGGACAGTGATTGGACTGGGAAATACTCAACAGTTGGACTTGCTACTTATTTATATTGATATTCTAGTAAACTATGTTAATAAATAATTCTTCTTTCATAGATTATACACACAGTACTTCCCGTTCCCTCTTATCATATGATATTTGCTGAATATTATAATGTATAATGTATTATTTGACTTTGAAATCAACTTTGAAGATTAGAGATGATTAGCCTTTTCTTGCTTTCATGGAAATAAAAAGCAAACACCTCCAATGAATCTGTTTTTAAAACCATTTCAGTACCTAAAGGAACTAAGTTCCCCCCCCCCAATATGTGCAAATCTGCTTTAGCTCCAGGGGAGGGTGGCAGACTGAAAACAGCACTTTTTCCTTTGCATTAATACATTCCAAGTATTCAAGGCAATTTTTTTGATTTACATTCAATTGGAATCCATTATTTAACACACACACACACACAAAACAAATTTCTGCAACCCAGTGATAGAGACAGAGATAATCCTATATTAAATAAAGACGAAATCAAAGGTTTTTCAAAATTGTTTCCATAAGTTGGGTTTAAAATATGATCATAAGACAAATATATGTTGCAAAGGAAGTCTTAATTATATACATTTAATAGCACATGCACAAGCTGTTTTAAAGTACATTTAAGACAACCATATATCTAAAGATAGAGCTGACAAACATTCACAAAGCATATGGACTTTCTTTCAGATTTCTCTAAAAGCACAAATGGCCTATTTGGCTTAGCATCTTGCTTATTTTTAACACATGGCTTCATCACTCAATAACCAAAAGACTGTTCTATTAGAATTGTAGAGTTGGGGTCATGACCTTTATTGGATTATTTACTTAAAAGTTCCTGCCATTTTTGCAGAGGTTCACTCAAAAGTCCAGATGAACTTCTTTTCACAGTAACCCACTTTAAAAAAGCAGAATTTTATGAAATTAATGTTCTCTCAGATGCATAAACTGTATGTGTAAATGTACTTCATTTCAGAATAAGACCTTATTATTTTTGTGTGTCACCCCTTTTCCAGCATAGTGTAATGTATTGGGTGGGTGATGAGCATGACCAACCCACTGAGGCCCTGTACTTTTTTTTCCTGCATGTGCAATATGCACAAATGGGGGAGGAGAGATTAGATCACCCATTGATGTCTATAATGTGACATCCTGATCTTCTTCACATGGTCCTGTGTGCTGGAATTACATCTCCAACCAGTCTCAGTTAGGTTAGATATCAGGAATCACCTGATACATACCAGAAACCTGCTCTATGCTAAACTATTCTGTAACTCCTTAGAAAGCCTTTATTGGATGTGTATGTTAGCATATTGTGTTAATGATATCATCCTTTCTGGGTGATGAAAAATATTTCAGTGTACAGTGGTGCAGTTCATCCAAATTCATTGATCATTTCTAACTGTTGTCTGCAAATTTCAACTCACTGTTTTAATATGTTTGTTGTTCAGTGTAGAAGACTAAATCACATGTGTTTGATGAATCAGTGTGCTTACAAAATGAGGCCACTATCCTAATAATCAGTCTAAAAGATAAGAAAGAAATTCTCCTAAGGTGGAGAATAATGTGCGTGTCAGGCCTACAACTATATTTCTGTGGAATCTTTGGCCACACTTTCTATTATTCTACTATGCATTTTCTATTGTGGGAAAATGAGAGGGGGGATTGTACAAAGTTGGAGATATGTAGCCATAACAACATTCTTTCTAGAAATCCAAGGTCATCCTTTATTTTCAAATCTGACCGGAACTCGATGGGGGAACCTGCCAGCATGGCACTGAGTGATTGGACCATGTGATGGACCTGTGGGTGTGAGGGCAAGATCTTGAACTATCAACTGGGTGGTGAAAACCTAGGAATCTTCAGATTCGTGTTTTCACAGATGTGCCAACATGTTTCTCTTAATGTCTCACAATAGAGCACTGCTAACCAAGACAACTAGACACAAGAACAGTTTTTTTCCGAACGCCATCACTCTGCTAAACAAATAAGTCCCTCACCACAGTCAAACTACTTACTAAAACTGCATTACTGTTACTATTAGTCTTCTCATTATTCCTATCACCATCTCCTCCCACTTA
>JANHFT010007360.1:23965-46569 GCA_032467955.1 Pseudoxenodon macrops
CTATTCTATTCTATTCTATTCTATTCTATTCTATCTATCTATCTATCTATCTATCTATCTATCTATCTATCTATCTAGTCACTGTATTATGAAGCTGCATAATAAAACATTATTAAGGTCTTTGGATTTCTCTTCTATATTAACTATAGATTGGAGCTTGGTAGAAACTGTTACTCAGGAGTTAGGCTTGCTTGCTAGATTTACCAAGGACTCTAGTTAGAAATCTTCAGTAATAGTTAAAACTATTCAGCTGGAGGAACTGATTGGAAAGCAGTTTATTCTATTTCTTTGCCTCCTTTTTCCAACCACCATAAGTCCTTTTAATAAAAAAACAAGCATCTGCATCTGCAATTCATTTTTCTCCTTCATTCCATTCACGGAAAACTCTCTAATTAAATTATCTTGGCATTCACTGTGGCTTAAGCAGGAAAAGTTGTTTTACACTGGATCATTATTATCATTCTTAAAACTGTAGAGGTTTTTTTAAAAGAATAGAATGGCCTGCTCATTTTATTCACCTTAACAGAAAATAAAACAAGTTAAATGGTAGTAATATTGACCCTTTCTCTCTCCCTCTAGGAGTTCATTATTCTCTATATGCTTGTCTTCACTTGAAAGGTCAATGCAGTGAAAAACACATCCCAAACAAGCACTACTCTGTGAATGTGTCTTTAACATGCACAGGATTATCAAATTAAATGTTTCTATTATCTGGCACTAAATTTAAGCACAGCTGTAGTTTTAGAATCAGGACTGACTAATCTTGAACACAAGCTTACATCTCTCTTGCCACAAGGAAGTCCTAGTTTGAACTACAGGCTTACTTTCTGGAAAGTGTTACAGAGCTACAGCAAACAGGTGTGTCTTTCCTTGGTGTCTAATTAGTGTAGCTTTATTTAAGAGGCTAGAAGGAGCTGCCTCTTTTTTCTTTGAGGGCTTGATTTGCTATGGGGGAGATAGTTACTTTGCCTAACTAATCCTCACCATGAAGCTTTTGGGGAGACTCTTGTTTTGTTTTTGTTTGGACAGGTTTTTCTTTCCTGGAGTCCTGTGTGCCCCTCGTTTAAGAAGTGAAGGGACTTCTCAGCCATTGCTGCTGTGAGAGGTGCATGCAGCAGGTCTCCATTGTTGGTTCTTCCAAAAGAAAATAGTCAAGGCCCATATGCTCCTCTTTTCAAGCTGCTGTCTGGCCATGATCCCCAGGGCTTGGAAAGTGATGTCTCAAGGCCACCCCCAGATGCTAAAGCCCTACGGTATATGACAGTCTTGTACAAAATGTTCGCTACCGAGGAAGGTGTTCTTAAGGCTAACAAAAGGCATCTCTACAACACTGTCCGTCTTGTCACACCACCTGATGAATGCAAGCATCCCACTACTAATGGTATGTGAAAACTGTTTTGTGGTTAACTAATTTTTTGCCCCTTGTCTATGGGTGGTCTTGCTTGTTTTTCCATGTACAATGGAATGGGATACATCTTTGGGGTCTCTTAACTGTAAAATATATATTTTGCTATAGTTGGAAAATTAACTTTTTTAATCAAATGTCAATAGTGATGGCCATTTTGTTTCTCCAAAGCTTTATACTGGTAGGCTTTTTTTCATTGGATATTCAAAACAGCTGCCACTCTAAAATGACTGCCTTCCTTGCCATTTGCTCAGAAAAAACATAATTGCTTTCATTTGCAAATATACTAAAGTGTAAAGTGATTAAGAGAAGCAACCTGGGAGGGCAGGACTACTATGTTTAAACATTTCCCCCCCCCCTTCAATTTCTTTGCAGGATATCTTCATTTAATAGATCTGTTTTTCAACTTGGATTGTGTTACTGCCTCAGAGCACTTACTGAAATCAGTCTTACTCTTCTCATTTGATGAGTCTGTTTCTACAGCTTCAAATCTTACCTGTGTTTGCAAAGTGGCTGTTCAAGAAAGTGATGCCTCCAGTCAAGTGTGCATCGATGTTCCACCTGCAATGGTGTTCAATCTGGATTTGGAACGTAGACGCAAATGGATTGAGATTGATGTGACCACTATTCTTCACCCTTGGATAGCCACCAAGAAAAGAAACCTCCATATGGCTGTGAATTTGACTTGCTTGAAAAATGAAGATTCTCCCAACTCTGAATATGATTTCTTCAATATGGCACAAAGATCCTTTTTTCTTCTCCTCTATACTGTTGACACTGGTGAGCACACTTATCACAGATGGAATTTTCTCCAAGTAAGAAGGAAGCTTACATCGTCTAGTCTCAAAAAAGGCCTTTTCACAGTGAAGAGGCCAGGAAAGGCCTTAAACAGGGAAGAGCACCTCGTCACAGAAGAGAAGAAGATGGGACAATGAAAAACACTCCACTTCCAATATTTAACATAAGTCAGTATTATAAACAATTCTCCTTTCCTCAAAATGAATGTGAGCTTCACAGCTTTTGGTTGGAATTCAGTCAACTGAACTGGGACAAATGGATCATTGCACCACATAGATACAATCCTCACTATTGCAAAGGTGACTGTCCAAGGGTTGTTGGCCATCGCTATGGCTCTCCAGTGCATGCAATGTTTCTTAATATCCTGCAGGAGAAACTGGATTCTTCTGTCCCTGAACTTTCCTGCGTTCCAGCTGACTATAATCCTTTGAGTATTTTGAAGGTGGAGGCTGATAGATCAATCGTATACCAAGAATATCTGAACATGATAGCGAAAACTTGTACATGTCGTTAAAACTAATTGTGATCTAATGAACCTTGTAGTTTGGTATTTTCCCTAATAGTGAATTGCCAATTAGTTGAAAAATAAAGTATGAAGTGCAAAAGCAGATAATTCTAATGTGTTTGTTTTTCTTAGCTTTTTCTGATCTGCAAGAGAAATCAAGAGGTTTTCTTGTTTTCAAAGTAGAAAACGTATCCATGAATTGTGGGTGTTTCGTGGGTTTGACAAAAAGCACATTCCTCTAAATTAACAAAGGGAGTAAACACCATGTCATGTTACAATCGGTTTTGTTTTAGTCATGTGTTAAAGTTTTTAAACTAGTGTTTAGACAGAGGGTCTTACTATTACAAATTTCTCAATTGCTTAACTTTTATATTTACTTTTAGTGATTGAAGCTGGTTGAGACTATTATGACTACCAGATGTAAATTTCATTTTAAAACAATAACCACTTTTTCTGACTCTGCAAGTTCATGTTGCAAAAGAATGCAGACTAAGTTTGTTATATCTCTCTACACCCCTAGGAAATGACTTTGAGATTTTGCAATGGCTGTGTGAAGCTACTTCTGCAAGAACCAGCAAATTGTATTCTGTTATGTACTGTTACATATTGAAATAAGTAACTTAAACTAGTTGCTGAGGTTCTCACTCAGGCCCGCTATTGAAGAGGGGAAAATACTTTGTTCTAATTGGTTGACCGACTGACAGCCTCTTATAAAAGGAGCACCATCAGCCAGGCTGTGTCTGTTGTTCGTATGAACTACCGGTATATACAATAGAACTGACAAGTTTATAACTTAATCGGCTGTGGAAATGATTGGGAATTGTATAGGCTTTTAGAACAAGCTGATTGATCAGTTTAAAATAATTGCTTCTTAAAGTAAGTATAAGTAAGTACAGAATGGCAATACATACATACATACAATCTATCCATCCATCCACCCTGAAAGATCACTGTCGATTTATGACCTGAATGTGTTTAGCAAGATCTGTTTTTATCACCTCTTGAAGGCCAACTACGGTAAGTAGGGATGAATTATATTGTTCCATAAGACACCTTCTCACAAATCAACTTAAGATGAATTCCTGATTTAAATGCACTGATTCTTATCCATAAGGGGCTGGCTATCCAATTAATTATTTCAAAGTGGGTGTTATTGAAAGAGAAAACTAAAATCTTGATGTGAAGAAAATTATGATATTACCGTACTTAACCAATGTGTAACTGCTGGGATGGGAAGAAAATTTTAAAAAAGCATTCTTTAATATTGTGCATGCATATGCACACACACACAAGGCATTATTAAGTACAGTGAATTGTCATGTTATAACAACAGAATGTGACTAATCTTGCCAATCTGCTAAATTCCATGAAATACTCAAAATAAAATATGAAAATCACTCTTGCCATGGGTGAAGTGAAAATCGTAAGGTGAGAAAAAAAATCTTGAAAACTTTTTTAGTTCAACCAGCACTTAAATTAATTGATGTTCTGAAGTTAATTTTAGCATTTATGAATTTAAATCTTCAATTTAAAATACAAAAATGTCATCAGCTAATACCAACTTTCCTAACAGATTACTGCATTGAAGAGAGACTTTCTTGGAAATAATGTAGTTAATTTGAGTGATGACATAACATCAAGTAATAAATATTTACCTAAATAAAGTTCATAGGTAAACATTATACATTTTTCTTTTGCCAAATGAAGACCTTTTTTTGGAACCAATGAACTGTTAGGTAAACACTGGAATCTTAGCTTTCAGGGGCAAAAAGCACAGATCCCATGAAATCTGTCTCTCCCAGACTCATAAATTAAAGTTCAAGTAAACAAAGCAAAGTCAGCTACTAACTACCAGTAAAACTAAACTGAGCTGCCATAATGGACTGTCCCAAATTTCTTCTGCTGTCTATTTATCATTCTGGACCTTAACATATAAATGTCTCTAACTTCAAATTATGGGTTTGCAGTTATCTGACGTAAAGGAAGAATCTCCAGACAACAAAAAGTACTTTATTGAATCAAATATGATTTCATGAAATAACCAGGTTCTACTGACTGACTGACTCTTTGAGCAGAAATATTCTCATACTTATGTATACAATGCTATACTCACAGGTATTTATGTCATCTCATCTTCTTTTGTCAACCACATAATCCCGTTTTTTGAGGTCACATATTTTCCTTCTTCTTTATCCATATTTAGTTGTTTACTTCCTTACTACATATAGATCCACCTACTAAAGATGGCTCATTTACAAAGAAACATCTGAAGTCACAAACAAAATGCAATAATGAAAACATAATCGAAACAAACGAAGTTAAAATTACTGACCCACATGCCAGGCAATGCTTTAATTCCAAGGTGTGTTGAAACATCTACATACAGTAAATATTTTACCTTTCTTGAACATTCATCGCATCAGGATCTTTAACATAGATCTGCTCCAGAGAAGCAAGTTGCCATCTCTGTGACTTCTTTCAAGGAGGAGATCCATTACATTATCTCCTGGATAACTTGAACAGGATGGATAGATTCTATACTGAGGAGATGGTCCCGCAATTCTCCCAAATCCAAGCATTCATATGTTATTATCAGTATTGTATTGTATCTTATTTTGACCAAGGTTTGCCGCTAAATGTGGGTCTCAATCAGGGGTGGGTTGTGGATTGTTTTGCTGCCGGTTCGGTCAGAGTCGCACCTCGTGCACGCACACAAAGCACACAGCAATCAAAAATTAGCTTCTGCGCATGCACAGAAGCAAAATCCAAAATGGCAGTGCCCACTGAGACATCCAAGGAATCGGCTCCGTGATGTCATCGCCAAATTACTACCAGTTCTAAAGAACTGGTTAGAACCGGTAGGAGCCCACCTCTGATCTCAACCCTCAGTATGCAGAGTCATATAATATGCACCAACAGTAGTTTCTGAATAGTCCTAACAAAACATACTGCAGTACCCCAATTGCAAGATAATAAATATGTAAATTGCTAAAGCCTCTCATTCTTTAAAAAAATGGTAATTTCCAGAACTATAAAAACAGGCTGAAGTCACCCTTGGTCATAATCTTAATCTGCTGCTCTGTAGAAATTGTAAATTCAATTCCCAAACTGTAAAACTGTAACTTCAGGATAAGTGCTAGCCCAGAATTAGTATAAGAAATGGCAGCATGCCAGAAAGTTTCTGCACAAACAGCCACTCTGCTGGAATTAGATGTCTTATTGTTCCCAGACATTAAGTAAGAACAGCCACAACATCTCTTACTCAGCCCTGGGTGGAAATATATCAATAACCTCAACACTACACTCTCAACGACACTGTGCATCAATTTATGGGATGATTATCATTTCCCTTTTCAGTGACTAGTTAGTAAAATCCACCACGATGGCCTCTCTTCTTTTCCCACATGACTTGGTTCTGACATCCTTTTGAGGTGATGTGGCAAATCTAGGGAACTACCTTTGCACTTTCCACTCAGGTTCTCCATAGAATTAGCACAATTGTGGTTTCACCTGAGGCAGGTATGTCCTGCATGCTAGCCTAAGACTTGATTGTGTAGGGAACATTTGAAGGTAGACTTCTTAAGTCTAGACCGGTATGTCATCCTCTCCTGGTGCTGCTCCTTTTACATCTTCTAAATCCCTTCAACATCCATAGCTTCCCTTCTCTTGCTTTGGGCTTAAGAGCTCTCTACTCCTGAGCCCACTGATGCCACTGCTCAATTTCCAAAATCCAGCAATGAATGAAAAGGCTGTTCCTTCCTGTAGTCTGCATTTCCCTAACCAAGTTCTGTTTTCTTAGTATCCATCATGCCAAAACTATCCTAGAATTGAAGGGCTGGAAAGAACCCAATTGCACCCATGCAAAAGTTATGTTGCTAAGGGAATGGAGAGAAGAAGCAGAAACCAAGACCCGGATTTGAAGTAATATCCATCAGGAAGTCAATCATATTGCCATTTTCAAGATATCATCCGTTACTTAGGTTTAGTTGGTCAGGACTTTGGATCAATAAGAAGTTCTACACCATCCCAGTACCTGGTAAGGACATTCTCCAAATTTATACTTGATCTTTCGGGTCTTAACGTCATCAAAGTACTTGTTCTTGCAATGTTATTCAAAGGCAGCAAATGGTAAAATGGTGTATTTTTTCAAGAAATCTTTTGCCTTAGACGTCACAGTGAATTCACCCTCAATTATCTCTATCTTCACATTACACACAAAGAAGGCATTATAAATGATATAGATTGTGAGGCTATACATTATTATACAGTATTTTCTCTGTTGATTTCATGCAAATTACATATACAACATTCTTAAAGCATTTTATATACGGTAAGTGTGTGTGTGCTATACTACTTATGCCTTTTGTTGTTCTGCATCTAGCTCCCTACATTAATATGGAAAAGTGTGATACTTACAGGTTTATCACAAGTCAATATCCACCAATAAAATCTAATATTGTTGCTTCACTACCATATAACAAAATAGTGTTTTGTGGTGTATTTAAAGTAGGAGCAGAAATCAGCCTGTGATTTCAGAATATATTCTTCTAATAGGCAAAAATGTACGTGCCATTTCTAGTGCATGACTTCTGGTTGATGGTTAACTGAACCATGGTTTAATTTAGATGTCTGACTTTGCACTGAGCCATACTGGTCAGTTTCACTAAGATGCCTAAGTCACCAATCAGCCAAGCACATTTGATTTAACATGTTCTGCACACCTAACCTAAAGATCTGGCTTGGATCCCTGTCATTTTTCACTGTTTCTTGCCCTCAACAATTATTTCTAAATAAAAAAATCCCTTGCTGCCAACCCAGTCACTGTCTTTGCTTTCCTATTGCAAAAAACCTCAACCCTGAAAATGTTGAAACTTTCTGCTAATGCTGCAATAATATTAAACAAATAAAGCATCCAAACTATATCATTTTAATGCTTTTGGGTCAGAAAGAGCTTGTCCCTCACAACCTTTGGTTATTTAAATAGATTATTTCTTTCACGAGGAGAACAGATTTGTAGTCCAGGTTATAAACTAGAGTAACTCTAGTCACTGGGATGTTATCAGTATACTAAAAATGATCATTGGCACCATCATTGGTGCTTTGGTTTTAAAATTGGTATTTAACATATTCAGGAAAAGAACAGCTGATGGAAACTTAACTATGGGACTCAGAGCCATTGTCACCTATAGCCATGGGAGGAATAGTACGGCTGTCTTAAATAGCAGACCACCCATCTTTGGATTTCAAGCCTCATTAGCCTCTTAAAGCTTGATTAATGAGATTGTGGGAGATGTAGCTCAAAACTTTGGAAATATTTGCTTCAGCAGCAGTAAATCAACCAGCTGACTGAAGGGATAGCTCAGCATTGACAAGGCAACTTGTTGGAGGACTCAGTGCATATTTTAGCCTAAGAAAAATGTGTGATTGTGCTTTACTATACAAATCCACCTGCCATTTAAAACATGATTTGATTCAGCACAATGTCCAAATCAAACTCACTGTTTTCTAAACTATTCAGGGCACTCAAGATCCTGAAAATGTTGCTAACTAAACCACTGAACATTTTAAGTTTCAGTTTAGGGCTCACAGCCAGTTTTGAAGCCCAATGCATTGTAGCATCAGAGAAAAGGCCATCTGTTCTTCTAATCCATGCTTACTATCCAAGGCAATGAAATTCAAACATGCCAATTTCTAATCCCTTCCTGCAATATTCGTCTATTTGCATGCTAACAACCCAGACCTCATCTACCTTCCATCACAGATGTCTTGCTCATTACAGAGATATCTTCACATGACCTATTACACAATCTATCACAAACTTCAGATAGCAGCATATCAGGTAAGATTGTACTGTCTATTGGGTTGTTTTTCATATCAAGTTTACATATTTCAACATACCTAGTTAGTTCCAAGAATGTAAAAAAAACAATTACTTTCATTTAAACTGATTAAAGTATTTGACTACCAAAGATTGCTACAAAATATATTTAATAAAGAATTGGGATTAATGGAAAAATAAAAACCAAGCCAAATTACAATTCACATTTATTTACGGCAAGTGTTCAGGTTTTAAATACACTGAAATGGCATTTCAGTTAAAGGCAGAACATTAAAATGCTTTAAGATATCTACAGAACACCTACTTTTAAAAGTTCATTAACATCATGGGCTATACTGCAGATTTTTAATTTATATTAAGATGAATGATGTTTTTCATTGATAAATCGGAATGCAAAACTGAAAGCATTTAATACCTGAATGTCAGAGTTAATTAAAGTCGTAAATCAGATAAAGGCCCATTATAAAAGGGATTTTTTTCAGCCTGTTAGTCTGCTTAGTTCTTTCCACATTATCAAGCCTGTAAGAGAAGGTACTTCTGCACAGAAATGCTTATATCATTACCAATATTCGTACATGTTATATTCAGGGTGAGAATGGAAGCGAAGCCAGAGTGATTTCAGCAAAGCTCTTTTTATTTAGTTCATACAAACAACAGACAGAGCCTGGCTGATGACGCTTCTTTTATAGGAGGCTGTCAACCAATCAAACAATTAGAACAAAGTATTTTCCCACTTCAATAGTGGGCCTGAGTGAGAACTTCAGCAAGTTCTTAAGCTACTTATTTCAATATGTAACACCCCTCCCCACCAAAGATGGAACATTATCTATTTAAATTTTATGCATTTTAGCATTTGTAGTCATGCAGGTAGGTGGGGCAGTGAGGCAGTGGGGCGTCCGTCCCGACCGGCGCAGTTCAATTACTCCATCATTTGGAGTAGGTGGAGTAATGGCTGCTGCTACAGGATCCGCCCTTGGCAACCTTGGAGGCTCAGCCACGGATGTCTCTGCCACAATGGGAACCGGTTCTACAGGAACTCTGTGCTGACTGGACCCTGGTTCAAGGTATCTGTGTTGTGCTATCATCTCATTTGGTTTCTATCTCCGTTCGTGGCAGAGTCTGTAACCAGATTTGTTTCTGGCTGAGTCCCTTCCAGTTGGTGGCAGATGGAGGTGCCCAAGCAGCTACGTTGGTCAATGTGGCAGCACCATACTCAGCCATCCTCCAATTTCACTGGGTAGGAACATGGTGCGGATATGGTTATAACCTGGGCAGGAATCCAGAGGGCACTCCCAGTGTAGTTGTGTGTATATACTAGGTCCTGCATAGCGAATGAGCAGAGTTTGCTGGTAGAGTCAGTGGGTACCTCTGAAGCATAGTTTGGTTGTCCATAGTCCAGATCAGTTCTTAGATGGTGACACATTAGAAGTTCAGCCAGACTCCGGTTAGTCGTGGCACTGGGTGTAACAGATATTTTGATATTCGTGTTTGCCAGTCCCCAGGGCCTATTCATGCCATGTCTGTGCCTCTTTTGCTGACCGTACCATTCTCTTTGCCTGCCCATTACTAGAAGGATGGAATGATGTGATCAGAGCATGACGGATGCCATGACCTTCCAGGAACAGTTCGAATTGGTTAGATGTAACTTGTTGCTTGTATCCTTACGACTTTTATTGATATTGTTTCCTGATTACTTATTTGTACCCTATGACTATCATTACGTGTTGTACCTTATCATTCTTGACAAATGTATCTTGTCTTATGTATACTGAGAGCATATGCACCAAAGACAAATTGTGTGTCCAATCACACTTGGCCAATAAAAAATTCTATTCTATTCTATTTTGTGACCTCCTAACAAGCAAAGTCAATGGAGAATCCAGATTCACTTAACAACCAAGTTATTAATTGCAGTAATTCACTTAAAACTGAGGCAAGAAAAGTCATAAAATGGAGCAAAACTCACTTAACAAATGTTTCACTGAACAACAGAAATTTTAGGCTCAATTATGGTCATAAGTCGAGGACTACCTTGTATAGAGACATTGGGCACAACAATCAGAAATATCTAGGACACAAATGAATACAGCAGGCACTTCCTACACTTCTGCTGTGTTTGTTCCTCTGTCTTTCAAATGCTGTAATAAGGCCCTGAGTAGGCTATATCACGCTTTCAATCACACAGACTGATTTTGCTATCCCATTTGCTTCCTTTACTCATTTACTCTAAATTTGCTCCTGCTCGGGATTTAAGTACTATTTGTTATATATATTAATATAGCATAGATAGTAACTATGTGAACAATTTATAGAAAATCTGACTGTTATTGGGGGAGGTTCTTTGTGTGAAATCTGACCTTTGCATTATGTTGCTGCTGTTAAATCAAACTTGAAATAGACAACAAGATTTAGGGTTTTTTTCTTTTATCTGGCATTTTGTTATTTTTCAGCCAATAGAGGGAGCTGCCTGAGTGACTGTTTTTACACATCACAATTTTGATAGCAATGGAAGGCATAGTAGTTACACTTTTAGATATTATAACAATTTGACAAAAACTGTGAAAGCCAACTTTATTTTCTTAGCCAAATTGTGGTTGTTGTTGGCATATTCTCTGCAACATGGTAGCAATGAATTACTATGGCCCATTGTTGGAAAATGCTAGCACTTTTGAATTTAGCAATATTTTTAGCATTAGTTTAAAATTAAATTCAGCCTTTCTTCCTGTTTAAAGGAGTACAGTATAGCTTCTAGATAGACTGAGCCTGTGTGCGATTCTCACAAATGAAATCTTTTAGGGTTTGCTTTTAATTCTACAGTAGGAAATATAAGAAATGCTCTGAGAATGCTGGTCTTACCTTTGTTCTATTTTTTCTCAATTTTGCTTCTTTCTGTGTTAGGAAACTGCCCTCGCCATTTTGACAGAGGTAACAGAACAAGCAAGTGCTGGGAGAGCAAAATGGGCCTGGCTTCGCCGAGGACTTTATTATCTAAAAGTGGGACAACATTCACAAGCAGTGGCAGAGTAAGAAAACATACGAATTGCATTTCATTATTTTATGCAGAAGGCAAACCTAGCTGGTAGTCTGATGATGTCTGTACACATTTCTCTTTTTTTTAAAAAGAAAGAAAGAAAACCCTCTTTTTCTCTGTGAATGTTGCTATTTGGTGCTGGAATGTAATCATTAGAAGTCTACATAAAACATTGTGCTCCTTTGTCTTACACAAACGGAATATTATGGAACAGTTCATCTAGGCCAGGGGTGTCAAACTCGCGTCGTCACGTGACATCACAATTTTACCCTTCGCTAAACTGGGCATGGCCATGGCCAGTGTGTAACTCATCTGACCCGCGGGCTGCGAGTTTAACAACCCTGATCTAGGCATTGAAAAAAACGCTTACCGTCTCCCAGAGAGTATTTCTATATATTAGTGGTTGCTGTATTAAAATTTGGCATGGCATTGCAGATGCAACCAACTCATCCTGTAGTTTATCAACAGCAACCTATTGCTACCTCTTTGGGTAATTGCATAATCTAAATCCCAGAGTGTTTGTTAGGGTAAAAGTGTGGTACCTTGACGTTTAAAAAAAGAAAAAGAAATATTGGAAACATATTCTGTTTATTTTATTATTTTATTTTTAATATATTTTATATATTCTTTTAATTATTATTAGATTTAAGTGTTTACAGTTCAGTATTGTCTGTTTGTTATAAAGAAGTTTCTACTGACCAAATAACCTCATCACGATACTGATGTTTTTTATTACAAAAATGAACAGGTTAGCCAAAATAATCAGTATTCTTAGTTAGTTTTTGCAAAGATGCCATAATAGGTTTGGTGTTGTCCCAACAAATGGTCTATAAATAGTTTTTAAATATCATGTAGCATTACAAATGTGGGTTTTTTTTATTTGGTGCTCCATTTGCCTTTAGCAGAGTCTCAGTATGGGCTATTGTAAATAAAGCATTTTAAAAAAGAACTTGACTAGAAGGTTGTTTATGAACTCATTACCAGGTTTTCAATGTGTCTAGTTTGCAGGCAGCTCTGCGAGCAGATCCAAAGGATCCCAATTGTTGGGAAGCTCTAGGGGAGGCCTATCTGAGTCGAGGAGGCTACACAACAGCCCTGAAGTCCTTCCGAAAGGCAAGAGAACTCAACCCCAAGTCCATATATAGTATTTATAAGGCTGCTGCAATTGAGCAAATTCTTGGGAAATATAAAGAGGCTATTGCAGAATATCAACATATTTTGGAGAAATCAAAAGATTATGTCCCTGCACTGAAAGGTAATCATATATTCTATGTGCAATATATTTATTGCTAAGCTGTTATTTCCATATAATTTCCCACTCAACCTATTTCACTCCCTCCATTCCTTTTCTCTAGCCATTTCTAAACTTAATAAAATATGTGACTCTTCAAAAATTACAGGAATAGCTATTTGGTTCATCAAACTTGGTTGCCTTAATTGTTCAAAGAACCGTTGAGCCACCTAAACATGGGTAATGAGTAAATTGCTGGTAAAATCACTTCCTAAATGTTGCATTTAACTCTGACTCTCTAAAATAACAATTCCCTTTTTCTCATTCTGCACTTCAAATGTAAAAATTTTTTAAGTTCAAGATATTTCCCCCTCAATTTCTTTTGTGCATTTAATTATTGATTGCTACATTTCTGTTCCTATGTACCTCATAATTTTATTTTAATTAACAGCCATATCAAATATTTTCCAGCATTTGATACCTTGTGCTTAATGTATGTTTGCTTGTAATATTATTACACTTTAACAATTTTTTTAAAAATAAAACAGGTTTGGGAGAGTGTTATCTCATGATGGCAAAATCTGCTCTTGCTAACTATCTGGATGGGAAAGCTTTGGACTATATAGAACAATCACTTGATTTTTTGGCACGGTTAGTATTTTTATATAGTCATTCTTCATTGTTGACTTGAAAGAAAATACTCTCTTTTTCAGTAAATGGCACACAGCCTATCAACCCTAACTCCTACAAATATAAATTACAACTCAGTTTTTCCTCAGACTACAATGTGGAAGGGGCCAAACAGGTGTTGCTGCTGCTACTTTACTTGATTAGAGGTATTGTAAATAGAGCTCTGTTGCTTAGATCTTCCCTCTAACACAGGGCTGTCAAGCTCGCAAGCTGGATGCATCACGGGCTGCCCATGCCCGGCTTAGCGAAGGGGGAAAAAGTCTGATACATCATTGACGACGCGAGTTTGATACTCCCGTTCTAACAGAATAAAAACTCTGGATTCAAACTGTTAATTTTTAATCAAATTAAGTACTAGAACTCATGGCCATTCTGAATGATGAGCCACTTTCTAATGAATATTCTTAATATTCAGTTGACTAATCAATACATTATTGCATTGTGGTATTAATAAACATGACCATAGGTCTCTTGACTTTGGCCTCTCCTTATGAGACAATATATACTTAGTCTCCAGATGACCACAGGTTGATTAGTAGGTTATAACTTTATGACCTTGTTTGCATTTTTTCTTTCTTTCAGAGCAGCAAAATATCGTCCAGAAGTATCCTGCCTTTGGAAGTTACTTGGAGATGCCTGTAATTGTGTATGTGTTATTTCACCATCCAAAGTGAATGTGAAAGTTTCAGGTTTCCTTTTTGGCCAAAACATGGAAAAATGTGTGCTCCAAAAAAGTGATGTGCTCAGTCTTGGTGGAAGGTAATGGACCTTATACAAACCTACAAGTGCAAGTGTGTTTGAGTGAGGGATTGCTTATTCTCCTCTGGACCTGTCCAGGCATTCCAGTCAACAGGGGAGGCCCAATGAAGATTTCTAGAAGTTTGGTTATCTGGCATATAGGAAAGAACTTTCCAGATTATGGAATGCTTTCTCTTGGGAGTTGATTTTGCCTTTCTGTCTCTTAATATTTAGGAAGTGGCAAAAGGGCATCTTACTTATTAAGAGATTGTTAATTAACAAAGAATTGTTTGTTGTAACTTCATTGATTTTATTATGTTTTTTAAATTTCTTTTAATTGTTGCAAGCTCCTGGAATGCATAAGTAAGCAGAATGGTGGATTATAAATTTAATAAATAAATTTGTTTCACACTGAAGAATGGAGCAAAAATTGTTATGCCAAATTGTTAAAAATCTTAAGGATTAAGAATGAATGTGGCCAATAACCAGTATAGCTGTAATCAGAGACATTGAAGAAAATAATAACCATGGAATAGGATAAAGTAAACTGATGCACATCTAGTTGGAAAAAGAAATACCTGTTTGAGCTGAATTGGTTGCACTCTGATTTTATTAGAAATGAATGTGTGATTTGAGATTCTTTAATAGCAAAATGGCTCCTATTTCATTGTGCCAGTATTGTCACATGACTAAGATCTATTCAGATTTCTCAATGTCTACTTGTTTGCATTGAGCAGTGTTGTTATTGGATGGGAAAGTTTTGTAACAATCCTTAAAAGCACCCTTAAGTATATAATTCCGCTTCCATCAGTGTTGCTAATACAAGTAATTCTGTTCATTGGATGATCCATGTTTCTGCAGATGTTATGGCCGAGGACTGAAACTGATGTCTTCACCAAATACATGGTGTGATCTCGGAATAAATTATTATAACCAAGTGCAGCATCTTACAGCCACAGACAGTAACCAAAATGAAATCAGTGAACTTTTAGAGAGATCCATACAGGTAATTTCTCCAATACAATATGCAATATTAAGCCTACGCTTTTGTAGCAACTCCAAGCTATAGATAAAGCACCATATTCCTTAGTATAGTATATAACATTTAATAAGAGTGTTGAATTACAATACTGAGGTCTCAGTCTCTTCTAGTGCCTGAAAAAAGCAGTGCGATTAGACAGTAAAAACCATCTCTACTGGAATGCTCTCGGTGTGGTAGCCTGTTGCAAAGGTAGGTTTTAATGTAAACCTACTTTTTTTTCTTTTTTCACAATTTAAAGTTTTACCTATCGTAGAGGGAGTTACAGATGAATCTGTATTTTTGTAGGTGTTGGGAACTATGCTCTTGCACAACATGCGTTCATTAAATCTATTCAAGTTGATCAAATTGTAAGTACCCTTGATAGTTGCATCTATTTTAAAGGAGACTACAAGCATCCTAAATTCATCTTTTGAAAACCCTTTTCTTTTGTTTAGAACGTTGTCGCCTGGACCAATCTGGGAGTTTTGTATTTAACAAGTGGAAAAATAGAGGTAAGTGCATGTGTCTATATAGATGACTCTGAACATTCATGAAAATGATTAAGTACAAGGAAGTATGTGACATACAACCAGTAATGAAACAACAAAAAATGTTGCTCTCTCCATAACTTATTGGATCACTTAAATATTAATATATACAATTTGGGTGCTGATCAATATTTGGTTACATTTTAATCTATCTTTCCTGTACAGGCTCAAGGCAGCTTACCTGGAGAATTATTGTATCAAAATAATTTTGTGAGGTAGGTTAGGGTGAGAGAGAATGGCTGCCCATAAAGAGAATGCTGACTCATGAGAATAAGGATAGACTTGAAACTGAATCTTCCTGGTGTACAATGCCAGAACTATAATTTATATATAAAGTGTCGGTGACAAGCAGAATAATTTAGCATGTCTTGCTACCATTAGATCTCTTGCATGATCTAATTGTTTCTCAGAGATGCCTCAGGAATGGCTGAGAGGTTTCAGCAACAAAAACAAAAGAAATGTATGTAACATATTTATAAATGTAGAATAGAAGAACATACGGATAGTTCTCTCTTAACCTCTCTCTTAACTGGAATTTCTATCACTAAGCAAAGTGGTTGTTAGCAGAAACGTTGCGTGACTGTATTGCTTAGTGATGGCAGCTCTGGTAATCCTGGTTGCAGTTGTTGGGCAAGGACCTCACCCTTCTTCTATCCTGCACAATCTTCTGGCTCCATATCACTGTCATCTCTTCAGGAAGGTCTGGCAGATTCCCTTCAGCAGAATGAGGCTCCACCGCCTTGCCACGTTTGCCTCTATTTCAACAACCCCCACCCACCTATTTTCCCCTATCTCTGCATTTTGTGACCACCTTTCACTCGGCCACTACCTAACCTGCCCCCCCCCCCAGCTGACGTTTGCCGTCCTCTTTCTTTTGCTGCTTGCCTGGGATGCAGGCTTTGGGCAAGAACATGGGCTCAGGATGTGCATGGCAGGGTGGTGTAATATCATCTGTCAAAAGGGAGCTTGCCAAGCCTGGCCAGGGAGGAGGCAGTGGGACAGAGCCAGCGGAGAAGGTAGTGGGGTGGTGCAGGCAGCAACTGCCCCGGTGAAGGTGGCGGCTTTTGGCGTCTACTAGTTATTGCTAACTAGTGCTGGTCTGAAACTTTGCAATCCAGGTATGGCAGCCATGGAAGTTTGGATGAAGCCTATGAGTAGAAAAATCATGCATATACAGTTTGGTTTAGTGATTAAGGCAACAGGCAAGAAAGTGAGAGACTGAGTTCAAGTCCCCTCTGAGCCATGAAAACCAGCTAAATGACCTTCAGCCTGACATTCTCTCTCAGTCCAACCCACCTCCTAGGCTTGTTTTTGTAGGGAAAATAGGAGAAAGAAGGTGTGTTGGATATGTTCACCACCTTGAGTTATTTGTAAAAATAATAATAAAGGGGAGTGCAAAATAATTAAATAAACAAATACATGTATAGTACTTTCCATAATCATTTAATACATATTTAATCCTTTTCACCCAATGTAATAATTCTGTGTTGATTTCATGTAACTCTTCCAGCAAGCGCACGAAGCTTTCAAAGTAGCCCAGTCTCTGGAACCCTCCCATCTAACCTGCTGGATTGGACAGGTAGAGTCTAATCTCTAACCTCTTTCAAATTTATATTTATGTAGCAACATTATTAGGATTTAAACAGCACATGTTTAATAACGTTCCTGTTACGAATCAAATTTCCAGTATAGCAAGTTACTTAAGGTATATAAGCCTTGGTTTATCCCTACATTTGACCTTGGTGGGTGGTAGTTAGGAAAAGAGATGGAGAGAAACACTGGTGTATCTTTAAATTTAATATAGATAGAACATTTTTCATTCAAATTCAAGACAGTTTCTTTTCTAGAAGTGGTTGATCTTTACATGCTGCACCTTCAGCAATGACTACATTTAGTGGTATTTTCAGTTTATGATAAGGCATTTAAGGCCTATGGTTATTTTTTCAGACACTGTGGAAGCATTTATTATGATTGTAGTTGTTATTCTGCAGGTGTAAATGAAACTAGCTAGATTCAAATAACATTTTGCTGTACCTGGTTTTTAACTTCTTGTTAATCAACTTGTGGTGAGGAATAAGCAGGCTATGCTTCAGGCATGTATTGTCAGAGCAGATAGATTTGAGTTTTCAATTTTATCTTTTTCTCTTGGTAGGCCTTTGTTGCAGAAACTGTTGGCAGCTATGAAACAATGGATCTCTTCAGACACACCACTGAACTCAGCATGCATGTAAGCTGTTTTAATCAGACACATTACATGGCAGTTCTGAAGCAATTTTCAATTTCAATTTCAATTCAGTCTCTCCCCTCGGTATATTTGTGATGTTAGCTAAATCAACCAGATGCCTAAAGGGCCTGTGCTTAAGTAACAATAAAACGATTTCCTAACTGAGCAGTTGTTAATTCCAGTTCTTCTCCAACAGACGGAAGGTGCAAAAGGCTATGCCTACTGGGTGTGCTCAACCTTACAAGATAAAACCAACAGAAATACCGAACTATATAAATACAACATCCTTCAGATGAATGCTATTCCAACAGCACAAGTTGCTTTAACTAAATATACAGGTAAGTTTTTTTTAAAAAAGATTTGTTTTAATCCCTCCTGTATTCTATACAACTCAAGGTGGATGGTGAACATATAGTACTCATCCCTTCCTTCTATTTTTTCCACAACAACAACCCTGCGAGGTGAGTTGGGCTGAGAGAAAAAGACCTGGGCCCAAAGTCAACCAGGTGGCTTTCATATTTAAAGTAGGATTAGAACTCACTCTCCTGGCTTCTAGGCCAGCCCTTTAACTACTAGATCAAGCTGGCTCTCTCCATCCTACATTTAAAATACTAGATGGTTTCAATTAGATTGGTCAAAGTGGAATCCAGTGATTTTGGAACAGAAAAGAGAAAGCATATTTGGGGCAACTTCCAATGAGTTTCAAATTCATTGCTGCTTCATGTAGTATCAATTTATAATTTATCCTTAGCCATGACTGTTTAGTAGAACCTCAGTGAACCTCTCCAGTATATATTTATGTTCCAGAGACTAGAGAAGCAGAGAAGGACTGCTACATTTTTGGTGTGTCTTTAAATATACCAGAGGCTTCAGCTGGCCACCATTGGGAACAAGGCAATGAGCCAGCAGAGAGGCTCCTGCATTGTATAGCCTAAAGCTAGAAGAGTGATACATCTTTTCTTTTCTCTTTCTTTCCCTTTTCTCCCTTACTCCTTTCACAAATATGCTAAAAGTAAAACCCAGGCTCAGAGATAAAAACATAACCTTCCCCAGTCTGGTACCCTCCAGAGCTATTGGGAAGCCTATTAGTACTGACTATGTAATCTCCAAATATCCTGTGATAGTAACTGTTCTATGGCAAAGGATAATGTGTAAATAAGATTTAAATGTGCACTCTTGAAGTTAACTGTATCTGAGATAATCACCTAGCATTTGTACATTAACCCACAGATGATGGAATAAGTATAGTTTATCAGAAATATTTCCTTTTCAGTTCTGTAAATGGTTCTAGTAGCATGTTTTGGGGATCTAAATTTCAGATTATTTTTGTACACTCCCCTATTTTCTTTTTTTCTTTTGCACTTTTCTCCCCCAGAAAGAATCCAGAATGATGCATGTGCTTTCACAATGCTTGGTTATTTGAATGAATATCTTCAGCTGAAAAAACAGGCAGCAGATACATATCAAAGGTAACCTTCTCAGATACACATTTTGAAGTATCAGTGGCAGATTCAGTTCAATGTTTTCTCCAGCAAATACAACATATAGTATATGCCAGAAATATATTAAAATTAAAATAATTTTCATTGGTCAGACGTAGTAGCAATGTAAAGCCATATGTCACTGAAAGATGTTTAGATGTTAGAAAATCCAGTTAAAGAATTGAAAGGCAGCATAGATCATGTTCAGTTGCTTCTGTTGGCAAAAATAATATAGTTAACTTTAAATATTTTTCCCCTGTTGTATTAAATTCTATCTTGAAAGTTAAAAAAAAGCAATAAAAGTAGAAAAAGAATAAAATAACTATACTTGTTAGCTAAACGTCCTCATGTAACTTCTATTGTCTGTAGCATAACTTTTTAAATGCTTCACAAAATGGCTCACATGTTTTTGTTAGGTTTTTTCAGAATGATTTTGTAAGGAAAGTAAAGAAAAATAATAAATAAGTTTTTAAAATGTACAAAGAAATAGAAAAAAGAAAGGAAAAAATTATAGAGAAGCAGCTTCTGGTCTTCTCACAGCAGTTCCAAATGCATTTATATTTTACCCTCTGTAAGGTTTCCACAGAATTTCCTTTTTTCTGTAGTCTACTCTTTCTAATTATCAAACCCACAAATCAGAAGGTTTCCCCCCCCCCCAGTAAAAATGTCCATTGGGAGTTTCCAATCACTATAAATGTATTTATTGTCTTTTGCTATTGAAAGAAATCAATTTTGCCATATTGCTAATTTCTGTCATCTTCACCAGCCGTTTGTCTGTCGTGGGTATTTCAGTCTTTCCATTTTTGTGCATATAATCATCTAGCAGCAGTTACATATAAAAGCAATCCATAACTCTTTTCTAATTGTCTACCCATTAGTCCCAACAAGAATAATTCTGGTTTCAATTGGCTATTAATATTTAAAGTTCTTTGTATCACAGTATGTATTTGAACTCAAAATTGTCTGGCTTTTTATAAGTTCACTAGGTATTATAAAATGACCCATCATGTTTTCCACATTTCCAACATACATTTGAAGTGCTTTTATAAGTTCTAGTTAATTTTCCTGAAGTTATATACTAATGATTCATTGTTTTATTAAAGTTGTTTTTTAACCTGCAACATAATACAAATGTCAGTCTTTTCAGCCACTTAAAATTAAACGTTTCAGCCATGTATTTTCCCATTGTTTCACACTATAGCGATAGCATTTAGACTTATGCACCCTTCCATAGCACTTTACAGCACTCTCTAGGCAGTTTACAATGTAAGCAACACATATTCTATATATTCTGTTTTCTATATTTTTAGCTTGTTTTATCATGCTCTTTTACTTGTTATTTTTCCATTTGCAATTACATGCTCATCATTTGTACATACGGAAAGTTTACTTATAAATAGATCATGTTCTGAGAGACTGTATATGTGTTTTGTTTGCAAATCCAACAAGCATAAAAGACAGTTCTTACCTTACATAAGTGGCAATAAAGGAAGTCAGGAGAAGGTGTGAAAGGGTTAGTTTTCGGTGCACTACATAAGTATGCAGCATACTATAATCTAAGCCTTTTTAACATCTCAGCTTCTGGAATCTTCTAGTCTGGAGTCTGTTTGTACATTATTACCTTTGTACTCAAGTGCTTTGAAACTCACCGAATTTGGTACTCAACAAATTTTGACATGAATATTTTGTCTTGGTACTCATCATTCATTTGGTACTCAATGTGCAAGTTAGTACTTATGTTGGCTGCTTTGTGACTCAGTACATTATTCCTTATGGGGAAAAATTATTTGATACTCATTGTTTTTGGTACTCATCTACCTCTTGGAACCAATTAATGATGAGTACCGAGGTACCAGTTTATTGGCGAAAGTTGCAACTTGAAAGTTTGCAAGCAGAGTAATATATGTTCAGTTTCAGATTCTTGTTATCTATCATAAATCTTTCTCTTAACTATGCATATGGAAACTGTTCAAAACTAAGTGCCTTTGCACTCAATTGGTCTCTCTCAACTCTCAATAGGCTAACCATATCTCTTTGCCTGCTATTTCTTTTTAACATGTATCTGGTACCATAAAGGCATTTTTGAGCACAATCTGGGATTAAATTTATTCCATATTCTTAATATGGCACTTCTAATATAATAATTTTTAAAAGCTACATTAGCTTTAACTTTATTATATCATAGAAAGTCATGCCATCCAAACCTCAGGTCATATTTTTCTAGTTCTAAAATTCTATTTCTCTTTGTTAATTCTTTTGGTAAGACTTATAGCCCTAAACTTTTAAAACAAATACAATGATAAAGCTCTAGATACAAAATCTGAATAGTGTTTTTCTGTAATCAAAATATAGAAATTTTAATTTCTCAAGCATTTCATAGGAAAGCTACTGACACTGAAATGTTTGGAAGTCTTATTTATGATACTTTTTTCAGGGCAGTCCTATTGCTGACAAATTCTGATGACAGAGAAAGATATAATATAGTGATGAGAAATTATGGAAGATCACTCTGGTAAGTTGCAAACTAAGCATATTATTCTTATCAAATTAAGATTCTCAGTTCTAGAACGTATGTAGCAAATAAAAACCATGTCTCTTAAACTAGGGGTCGCCAACCCCAGGTCTGTAGATTGGCACCAGTCTGTGGCATGGCAGAAACTAGGCTGCACAAACAAGCAAAGCCCCATCTACAGGATGCAGGCAGCACATGAAACACAACCCCCTCTGGTCCGTGGAAAAATCTCTCTCCATAGAACCAGTCCCTGGTGCCCAAAAGATTGGGGGTCACTGTCTTAAAGTATGATGGAAATCAACTTAGGAGCTTCCAGTCATTCTTTTGCAAACCCAGAGCCTTCTGAAATCATGTCACAAAAATTTGGCAGCAAATAATTTTATTTTATTATTTTGGTATAAACATGAAGTAAAACAGGAACTATGAAGACTGAAAGAAAAAGACTATTAAATTATAAAAGAGATACCGTATTTTTCTGAGTATAAGATGCACCTTTTTACCCCCAAAAAGAGGGTGAAAACTTGGGTGCGTCTTATACACCGAATGTAGCCCCACCCAGCCACCCCCACCCTTTGGCCTCT
>JANHFT010007360.1:46669-59800 GCA_032467955.1 Pseudoxenodon macrops
CTATTTCTATGGGTCAGGCACACATGCACAGAAATACACAGCAAACAGTGTATATAATCTGTACTGTTTGCTGTTTGGTGGGAGGCAAATTGCTGGGAGGCAGAGGAAGATTTGTTTTCTTGCTTTTGTCCCCAAAAACTAGGTGCGTCTTATACTTTGGTGCGTCTTATACTCTGAAAAATACGGGTATTTAAAATTGCACCCACACACTGGCTAATGATAATAGCACTTATGTTATGTCCCTTGTAAATGTTCATGGCTCAAAGCACAAATTGCTTACTGTTAGCTCTTAGGTAATCAGTTCCGATGGTATGCAATGGAGAAACAATTAAGATTCAAACACATTGAGATGTAAGGTTAAACTGTTAAAATTTATCTTCAAATATTTTTATAGCCAAACAATTCAATTCTGAACTTGTTTTATACCATTCATTACACTATCACATGAATTTTAGCCAGTATAAATTATGAGATTTATACTGTTTCTCTGAAAATAAGACCTAACTAAAAAATAAGCCCTAATGCGTCTTTTGGAGCAAAAATTAATGAGACACAGTCTTATTTTCGGGGAAACACGGGTAGATGATCACATCTAAAGTAATACCATTGCAAAATTGTTAAATTATCAAGCACTATTCATTAGGGGAAAATGTCATTCCCAAATTTTTATTTTTAGTTGAATTTATGTTTGATATTATTGTTTTCTAATTGGACTTAGTCCTGTTTTTTTTTTTTAAGTGCTCTTGGTCAGTGTGATGATGCCATCAAGGCTTATTTGACAACTCATCTGATAGAATTTGATGATATTGTAGGAATTGCTCTGTCTTACTTCAAGAAAGGACAGTTCCAGGAAAGTCAGAAGGGTAAGTGTTTCCGTTGTACAGTATCTCCTCCGAAGAATCTGTGTGAAAATCGCTATTTAGATTTTGTGCTGACTTAGTAAAGTAATTAAGATCACAAGCATTTAATCCCCAGAAAGAATAGTTCAAAGATTGATTTCATCAAATCTTCCTCCAAAGTGCAGCTTAGTCAGAAAATATTAACAATGTGAGTTACCTCTGAAAGTTTGCCCAAATTAACTTTGTTTCCTAGGCCTGAGCTGCAGTTTGGTTCCATGCTTGTTTATTGTGCTGACATAGATTGTTGAACTGGGGTCTATCAACTCTAATAGGCCTTAATTACTATCAGTGGCAATTCTTAACCTACCTGTTTCAAAATCAGAAGCAATAATATAGGTAGCCCTTGACTTACAGCCATTTTTTCTGTGACTGTTCGTAATTACGATGGTACTAAAAATGGACTTACAACCTTTACTTAAAATTACAGACATTGCAGAATCCTGCTGTTACATAATCAAAATTTGGGAATTTCGTCAAACTCCCACTTGTGAACACAGGAGTGCTGAGTCTGTGTGTGTGTGTGTGTGCATGATCCCTTCCTATTTGATTAAGGTTGCTGCTTTCCATTCTTTTGAATTTCTCATTTTTATTCCTAGCTTATGAAAAAGCACTTGCAATTGCAGAGTCTGAGCAAGATAAAGCATATATATTAACAGCCCTCGCAATAATAGAATACAAACAGAATCGAGTGGATGCTGCAAAGACCCTCTTATTTAAATGGTAAGGAGTAAGTACAGCTGTATTGCTCTAAACCTATTAAAGTACTTTAGAATCATCCTAATCCCTTTTAATAAGCTTAGAGAACTGTAGGCAAAATGGGATCCTTGCTGACTTGAAGGAATCCCAGTTCTGCAGAAGCAACTTACAAAAAAAAAAAAAAAAAGATAAAACAAGAAATGTCTCCCCTCAGGAATTGCACAGTGCAGTCACAAAATATAAATTTATAGCTTGGCAGGGATTGAATGCACCTGGGGGTGGGGGGGGAGGTTTTGAAGAAGAAAACTTATTTTACAAGGGTTGCAATTACATTCCTGTTTCATATGTTCTATTTAATACCAGACTCACTGGTGGGTGAGTACCTAAAAACGTGAGAACACTCAGAATGATGCAGAGTTCGAAAATAGTTCTCAGTCATACAGAGGTACGGAGGTCTGTGAGTTTAGATAGGAAGGAAATCCCAAATTGGCCTCACATGGGGTATTTTAGCTTTTGCATTCACAGAAAGGAAAAAAAAAAGGATAGGGTCAAAATACTATCTGCCTGACTTTTGATCCTTTAGGGTTTAGTTCAACTCCAGTGACGCACCATCACTAGCAGATTTCTTTTCAAGGCTGATGGGAGCATGAATAAAATCAAGCTTTGGGCTGAGACTTATTGCACCAATTTGTTCCCCTATTGCCATCTTTTTCATGAGGTTAATTTGGATATATGATACTATTGCTTTAAAAAAGAAAAGAAAAACAACCTAATATGTATTTGCATTTGTAAATCATGAGAACAATTCATTCATGATCTTACTTTTCAATGAAATATGCCTTAATACAATAGTAGATTGCAAAGGCATTTCTCAGCTATTGCCAAATTACCAAGCTACCTGTTAATATGACTTTACTGCCTCTCATTTTTATTAGTCAGCCATTTATTAAACTTTTCCCCCCCCCTTGGGATGTTTTATAGCTTTTATAGTCAGGTATATCAAACAGTGGTTTCTGAAAGAAAGTGTTCCGTGGAAGGGAGTTCCCAGGGGAAGTTTTTTGACGAGTTATTTGACTATATATAAGCGGAACCTAAATTTGAATATTACTATCGTTAGTCCTGGATCATAAATGGCACTGGTGTAAACAGATTCATAGAATAGTAATTGCCATACTCAGCAAAACAGATCTGTACTCTGCATTGTTTCTTAGGACTACATCTAAATCATCTAAACAGGCAAACCTGTTCTTATTGAGTCAGACCATTGATCAGAGAACTTTTGAAGGACCTTCGCCACCGGGTAGCCAATCTCTAAAACCTGCTGAGTATGGAGAGGCAACTGATTTCTTTCAACTAGGAATATTAAGCTCAAATGTAGGATCTTCTAAATGCAAAACAAGCTCCCCCCCCCCCCCAGCATTTGGCAATGCTTCGTAAACATAAAGGTTTTCAGGTATAAGATAGAATTTTGAATTATAAATATTGTGCCGAGTAAGCAACAGACTCTTCATATTATACTTTAAGGCGATACTCCTTGGAGTAATACATTTTCTGTGTTGCATTTGCAGTTCTATATTACAGGAGCCTAATATGGAGAGCCTGCAAGCTTTGTGCAGTTTAGGGCTGATCAAGCAGGATGCTACACTTGCAACCGCAGCACTTAAAGAACTGTTAAAGCACACAGCGAAAAAAGGCAATGTTTATAAGAGGTGCCTTCTTGCATCTGCTGTCTATGCATTACAAGGCAGACATCTGGCTGTTCAAAGACAAGTTTCTAAAGCTGTCCACAGGTATGTGAAACATAAAGCAAGCAATGTTACTTTTGCCTATCACCCGTTCCCCAAAGAAAGGTGTTGTGTTGAAATCCTCTTGAGTTTTACTTGCAAAAGCTGTCCTGTGGGTTTCACACTTTGAACTGTGGTAATATAGAGGTTTGAGTATGAAGTATTTTTCACACTGATTCTATTATTTAAGGGAAACTATGAACGTTCTCAATTTATGTAAGGTAAGACAACTCTATTGACTTAAAATAAAAGTGAGGATGTTTGAACAAAACATTGCCTGCTGATACCTCTCTGTTAAATAATTTATGTTCAATGTAATAACATTTGCAGGTACTCCTTAGGTTATGATGGCAACTGGGACTGGAATTTCCATCACTAAGCAATGTGGTTGTAAAGCATGAAGTCATGTAACTGCATCACTTAGCAATGACAGTCCTGGTTGCTATCATAACTCCACTAAGTAAGGAACTCATGTGACAGCAAAGCAGGAAGAAGTGGAAGTATCAGGCAAGCAGGTTGGTGGGTGAGAGCTACAGGTGGGTATAGCAGGTGGGCACTACGGGGTGTGGATGGGTGTGGCAGTGATTTTGACCTCTTGCCAGCTCCCTGATTGACTTGAAAGCTGGTAGGGAAAGTTGCAGCAAATGGTGACCATAAGATCTTGGGATGCTGCAACTGTCCTAATTGTAAGCCAGTTTCCCCATCACCTGAATCATGAACATGTAATAGTGATAATGCTTCAGTGGCTGCAACCTTTGTGAGTTCTTTCATCCAGTGCCATCATAACTTTGCATGGTGGCTGAATAAGTGGGTATAACCTAAGAACTGCATGTAAATGAATTTAGAAGCAACTGATTTGTCATATCAATTATATTGAGTTAAATTACTGATAATATAGGTGCAAAGTTCAAAATTGGGAGACTCACCAGTATCTAACAGATTTTTATAGCCAAACTAAACACCCAGCTGGACACAGATTTTATGGTTTCATTGTGCTTCATTGATGATATCAAATATGAATGACTATCAGTTTTCAGATTAGCAAAAGTTACTTGCTCCACATTATTTTAACAAAATCTAGAATCCAGTTTGAATTGAACCATGGAGAGTTGAAAAATGCAGTTCATCTAGCAATATTATTTTGAAATTTAAATCTATTTAACTCGTTTATTGTTTTTTCAGTTGGTACTAATTAATATATTTTCACAAATCTCTTCAAAGATACTACTTTACTATAATTAAAAGGACTATAAACATAAGTTAAGTTCTATATTAGAAACAGTTATACAGAAAGCATGTTTCATAATTTCAGGCTATGTTGATAGATTCTACTATATAGAGAATTGTGATTTTAACTCTGCCGTGGTCTCTTACCTAAGCAACCCAGATAATCCTGCCCTCTGGTCCCTGCTGTCAAGACTGGTCCCTCGGTACGTGCCACAAAATGCCAAGGTAAATACACATAGATGAGAGTGCAGTACATTCATGCTGAATTACAGATTTATTAAATGAGCACATGGTACTAAAAGGAGTTTTCAAAATTAGCATCAACAATAGAGTTCAATCATTTTGACAAGCAAATATCTTCAACATGTTCTACTTGTCAATTCTCATATTTTTATTTTTTTTTAAACTTAAAAGATAACTATCAACATAGCAGCTTGCTTGGTTGTACCCTTTTGTTCACATACATGCACAGATACAAGTCATTATTATTACCTGCTAAGTAAGGTTGACAACCATCTCAAAAGAATGCACTGTGAAACCTGTTCTTAGCTTTCCATAGGTTCATTATCCATCAGCTGACCTGTGCGAAGAATCGTGCCATCTGTTCTGCAGGATTTTTTTTCCTTTTGCAGTAATATTTATTGCATTTTTATTTACAATGTTTTACATTGCTTCTAACCTGCTTTTGGGAGACAGATATATAAAAGCAGATGTAATAAGTAAATTTCATGAGCTAAACTAATCGTGACAGTGGATCCTTCCACAATTATGTAAGGGATCTTAATAAGAAAAGATTGAGATCTATTGAAAATGCTAGTATCTGGCACTGCTTTTATACTCTCAGAAGTTCTTCTTAGCTGAAATGCATGTATGCTGATTCATGGAACTCTTTAGTAAATAGCAGATGTGCTGGTGGAAAAGGTAATTTATAGTAGGGTTATAATAGGGAATAATTGTTATTTTGAAAAACACGTTCTCTTCTATTTGTGGTGGCAGTTACAAACCTCTGCAAGTGTCGCTTGCTGGCAAAATGTACCGTAGTTTTTCCTGGTATGTACAGTATGTGCATTTTGTAGTTCCTGCAAAATTTATTTTGTCTTTACCACCATTTTCTTAAGGGCTAAGGTTAAATAATGAGCTGTTCTCTCTAGACAAATAGATGTTAATTCAACTATTAAGTAATAATTTTTACATAGTAATTATTTACAAAAAATATAACTAATATAATAATATATAATATAACTTTCAGAACTAATACTTAGTGTCAGGCCTGGAAGCCATTTTGGGCATTGGATCATCAGGCCTCTTTAATAGACTGACCAGTTCACCCTCCTTCCCACACCATCAGGAATAGGTGTCCTTACTTTTCCTTCCTTGGAAAAAAAAACACCAGTTTTTTTTTCAATGGCTAATAGCACCAAAAATACCTGCTGCTATTTTCTTATTCTTCATTACTAGTTTTGTTTTTTGTGGTGAAGAAAAAATGTAAACTACCTCCTGTACAAACCATTCAGGAGAGGAAAACAGGTGATTCCACTAATGGGAAAAAATTCAACCAATTGTAAATAATCTGCTGCAAAACTATGGATAATGTTAACTTCATCACCTATGAAATCACTGAGAATACAAAATCCACCAGAACTTCCATGGAGTCATAGGGATCAGCGGGTGGGATGCAGTTTTATCTCTGAAAAGGTCTTTGTTCTCCCTCAGTCCCACTGCTTTCATTTCAGATTTATCTCATGTTAACAAACCTATATAAAGGAAAAGATAAAAAAATGACTGTCATTCTTAATCAATGTTTGCTTTTACAGGGTGGAGCTGTGGCAGGAAATATTGCTTGTATTCTTGATCTAAATCATGGGAAGGTTAGTGTTTTTGATATTGAACATATGATTACCTTGGAGCAATACTTTCTATTTAAGAAAGTCAAAATATGCATTTGCTCTGTATTCTTTTGTTCAGAAAGCCTTGCTGAATACAGCAGTTAATCAACTGGCCACAGGATGTCACAAAGCCGAAAATAAAAAGAATATTCTAAAAGCAGTTCATCTTTCTCCAGGTGATACTTATATTTAAATCTAGAGCTACTGATTCTTACTCTTACATTTGACCTGGATTCAGGTCTTTTCCAGAATATATTTTAACAAGTGATTGATAGATTCAAGACAAAAAGGACAAATTACGTACTAATTTATTTCTTTACTGATGATATTCATATTTTCTCTAGCAGCTCATGACAGCAGATATGGTATATGTTTTCCAGTTTATTCTCCCAATAATCCTGTGCAGCATGTTGTATTATGAGATAATGACTGCCAGAAGTCACCTAGTGCACTTTGTGACTGAATGGGATCATTTGCTAGATTTCTCCAGTCCTAGTTCCTCACTCTAAGCACTAGAGACCCAAGCATTTAAGAACCAAGTTTTTTTATGTGACTTGGGCCTTCAGGTTGTAGTGATTTGTTCATTTTATACTTTAGGTTTTATGTTTTGTGTACATCCACTTGTTTAATTTTTCAGCAGTTTGGTGGTCTAATTTGAAAATGACATTTTGCATTTGTATCTTTTCAGATGATCCTACAGCTTGGGCAGTACTCTTGGCTGCTTGCCAGGCAGAAAACACAATTGTTCATCTGCATAATAAGCAATCCAAGCAGACACATCTGGAAAAAATGATTGTCACTGCAATCTCAGCTAAGAGTAAGGCTGCTTTTGTTCTTAAAAACAACTGTTGTTACTGCTGCTTTTAACTGAAATGATCACTAATGAAAATATTGGTACACTGGGCTGCAGCAAAGTCTATGCAGTATAGATAGAAAAACATGTTATTTAAGGATGACTATAGAAATTGTGCAAAACCTAGAGACTATAGATGTGTAAGTCTCTTTAAACAATCATTGTAAACACTGGGGGGAAAGAAGCTGTATAATTTGTTGGCATGCTAGAGAAGGTCTGGCAGTAGAGTGTCAGATGGTTGACATCCATACATTGATTAGTAAAGGTCCTATCTAGTCTCAGGTTGTTCTAGTCCTGTCTAGTCTCAGGTTGTTGTTTTTTTTACTAGAAAGGAAGACTATCTGACTTCTAGCTCTCACATAAGGTGGGTGCCAGGTCACAAGTACAATGCTGTAGCATCTTGCAGTCCCCGGATAACCATTTGTAACCTTCTTTCCCAGCTTTTTACCAGCCAAGTGAATGGAGAAGCTGGCAGAAGTTTGTAAATAGCAATCACATGATGTTACACTTAACAGTGGCATGGGATTAACTTAATGATAGCAACCAGAAGTGCTGGAATTTACATCACTAAGTGGAGTCATATTTTATGACTGCATTGCTTAGCAATAGAAGTTCTAGTTTCAATTGTCACTGCTAACCAAAATCTTTATTCAAAAGTCTTTTGCAAATACAAAACTCCTATAACAAATGGCATTCTAACTAGACCCTTTCCATCGGTCACAAAAACATTTCTCTTACAGTGACAGAAACTTACTTAGTTACATAGTGAAAATGTAAGAGCTTAATTCATCTAATGGTGATTCATCTTCCCTGATGATCAAGTATGTCAGCAGCTAATGTAACAAATTACATGCCTACATCCTATCAATTACTTTGGGAAATAGAAACTTTACTCTTACAAATTAGAAACTTTGCTGCCTATCATAAAGGCAGAATTTGTTTAATTTATTCCCATTGTTGATTGTAGCAGCAAAATGCTTGAATCCAAAAGTAAAGTTCCTGGCGACTTGGAACCTAAGCAATAATAGGGGACCTCAACTATTAACTTTCCAAAGCCAAAATCTCTCACCATACTAAATGTTTTACAATTTGAAACATAGTTACATATTTTAAAACCGTTGGATTGCATAATAATTGTATGAACAATTATTCTTACTGATATCAGAATAGCATACTTCTTTGTTATAAAGAGTTGGGATTATTACATGGGATATTATGAAATAATGAACTCCATATGCTTTGTAGCTAAAGCCAAAGAACTTAAAGCTTCCAGAGCTCAAGAAATCGAAGAATGGTCTTTTTTCCAAGCTATTACTGGCTTAAATGAGGCAGGTAGAACTTCAGAAGCTGAGGCTCTCTGTGAAGAGGTATGATTAATGTTAAGATGATTTATGCTACAATTATTCAAATATAGATAAAGTTACTCAAAAAGCCTGATCCAGAGGGTTAAAAATTACTTCAAATATTGTCCAAATCAGAATAGTGAAACCATATGAAAAGTGACGGTGAATATGCAGCAGTGACAGTACTGGTTTTGCTTACAGTGGAAAGGCTGAGATTCCCTTTACATTTGTTTGTAAATATTAAAAATATTTTGCCATTAGTTTACTAGTCTTCTGCATTCTTGCCTCTTCTCACTAGCTCATTAGGTTCCTTTTTGGGGGTTACTGTAAATTAAAAGAGGCAGGTGATACGTTTAGTAAGGTGCAGTTGCTTCTAATGATATTTATAATATGTCCAATATGCTATTCAAGTTCTTTTGGTGGATTACAAGTAGTTCAAATCATGAACAGAGTTTTAAAAATACCCAAACAAAACTGACAGCATAAATAAATAGCACAAAAGATAAATGATAAAGTAAGATTTTGTAAAAGTCAGAAGTTAATTGAATTGCAAATTATTCATACATCAGTTGCCAGTAAAACTTGCTTTGCTGCATGAAACACAGAACCAGCATAACTGCTTGATCAAAATGTGCTGGGAATCTTATTTTAAGCATCATGAAAATGTTTTGATTTCACAAAATCAAAGTATAGAATCAATGGTTTCTTATCGCTCCTCTTTTTGTTCACTGATAACTGAAATAACTGGATTCTTTGACTTATTGAAATTGTGTTGAATAACAGAATAACAGCTCTGCTTTTTTGTGAAGTGGTTTTAATCATTTTATATGGAACTAAAAGCGTTTTTTTGCCTCCAGGGCTTAAAAAACTTTCCTGAGCAGCCAATGTGGTACCTGCTCTTAAGACAAGTTCAATGCAAACCACTTTTGCAGTCTCACAAAGAGCTTCCTGATGCCATTTTGGAAGAGCTCCGAAAGGCAGTTCTCTCCAACTCCACATTGATTACAGCTTGGCATGTAAGTTTGTCTACATGTATCCATGATTGGGTTCTCGTATTAGATCTCACAATATGGGTACTTCTTCATCTAGTACTGTGAATAAGTAATTCTGCCCTCTCCTGAAAGCCTGCTGAAAATTGGAAGGTAATATATTGTGTGAGCAGAGTGGATTTTAGAGATCCCATCTCAGACTTTAGTATATACCATGCTGTCAGTTTGGTTGAACATCCTTACATTTGAATCCAACCCAGTGTGGCCAGATTAGGAATTGGAAGCTCGTAGACAAGCATGGTTTTCAACATAGATCTTTTCAGCAAGCATGTCTACCCATATGTTGGGAATGTATTTCTGTGAGCATTGCAGTCAAGTGTTTTAATCGAAAGCTGGTTTGTGCATTTTGCCAGTGTAGCAGATTTTAAAATCAGACTGCTTAGTTGCCCTGTTGCTTTTAGCATCAAGACCCTAGAGTCAAGAGTGGTTGACATAAATACTGTCAATAGTTCTTAATCTTGCATCAGCACATTGGTAGTTGGTGGCTTCTCCAGATGATTTTTGGAATCCAAGTAGTCTTTGCATAGTTGTCTTTAATACCATTCTTCTGCACTTAAATGTACTTGATGTTTTGCCCAGAAAATAAGGTTCTTTCATTACTGGAAGCCAAAAATGTTTTGACATCATGTCCAAGGAATAAAAGAACAAAGAATAAGCTAGGCAATGAATTGTTGCCTCAGTATTTCTGGATGACACAGAGTTTGGAAAATGAATTAGTGTTTTAGAAAAAAGAAAGTTCATCCTTCATCCCTAAGAAACATAGTCAACATTAACAATATATCACTATGTCTTAAATTATAAGGTATTCATTCCATACCTCAGTCTACTAATTATACTATCTAATTATAAATCAGAACCAGCTAAGTGGGAATACTTAAAATAAACGTTGAAAAATTATTCATCCAGACTCAAATACAAAATTGTATTGTGGAAACACTATCAAAGTTATCATTACCTGACCATATATGTACAATACATTGCTTGAATTACTAACTGGACACAAGTGGAATTGGACAGTTTGGACCAAAAACCAAGAAAACTAATGACTATTCACTATGCATTGCATTCCCACCATGGAAGCGTCCGGACAATGCTGGCTCCCTTGGCTAGGAAATGGAGATGAGCACTACTCCCCCAGAGTCGGAAACGACTGAACAGGGGAAACATTTACTTTTTTCTTTTAATCTACTTGGCAGAAATGAAGGCAGAGGGTCACTTCAAATCAAACTATTGAAGAAGAAAAGGATACATTGGCTGATTACATAAAAGGCAGCCAAGAACAAAAATAGATGCAAGTTAAAAATTGGAACTTACTGAATGTGCAGTAAACAAATATGGATATAGAAATAATGTAATAAAAACAAGAACAGAATGTTGGCAAAGAAAAAGCGTTACATGGTCAATTTCTACAAACTATCGAGGAGAAAGTGGAACTGGAACATTAAAGAAAGAAACTGAAGGCTTGATTTTGGATGCTCAAGAGCAAGGTAATCAAACTAATGCAACCAAGGCCAGATTTGAAAAAAAATTCAAAGTGCACATTGTGCAAAGAAGTAAAAAAAAAAAAGCAGATCATATATTGCAAGAAAATTACACAAACTAATTCTGAACAATGACATAACACAGTTACCAAAATGATTCCCTGGAACATCTGTAAAAATTAACATATGCCAGTAATGAACAATTGGTGGGAACATAAAGTAGAAAAAGTAAAATAAGCAGGTTAAAATATTGTGGGATTTCTGATTACAGACTGACTTGGCTCATAACAACAACAGGTTTAACAGTGGTTTGAAAGAAGAAAGTGTGGATAATTGATGTGCCAATACTTGAGGACAGTAGAATAGAAGACCAAGAATTGGAGAAGGTCACAAAGTAAAATTGAAATCTAAAGATAAATTGGCTGTGGTAGTCCCAGTGATTATTGGATGACACTTAAAAAAATGTATGTATTGACAAAATTCCCATCTGCCAATTAGAAAGGCCACAGTCTTTAGATCTGTATATATATAGCATGCTGTTACATTATGACATCCTAGATTCTTGGAAAGAAGTTGATGAATATGAAGCCAACATCAGCTAAACAACTGGTTGTCTGACCTAACCCTCCCTAAGAGGAATTGGAGCAATTTAAAGATGCAGATTTCAGAAAAGAAGAAAAATAGCTGTGTCTTGGTGTTCTTGTCAACAAGAAGTAATTGTTGATAAGGGCTAGTTACTCTACATCTTTCCACACCTGCTTCATCTCCCAAAACCCAACAGAAAACCAGGACACTCTCTGGAATGGATGTGCAGAGAAAGATCATGATCATGAGATATGACCTCAAGGAGATCACCAACTATTTTTTCAAGTGGCAACTAAGGCTTCATTTGAAGTATGCACAAAAGGTTCCCCAAATATCCTTTGAAATTCTGTAACTCCCTCAGGTCCCAGAGGTTGACCAATCAAGAGAATTCTAACTCCCTGTTATGGTACTGGGAACAACTTCAGTGTATTCAAAAAGTTATCCATTTATTACAAGGAACAAAGAGTATTATCTCCCAACTCTAGATCATATTTCTACTACTCCAAGAACAAAACTAGATTCAGTGTAAACCTCCTCCTGCCTCAGGAAACAAAACAGGCAGAGAAAGTGATGGCTATCTTTTGTAAAATACTGTAATTAGTTGCGGTACATGACCTAAGGAGAAACAAGAACGGAATTATGTTTTAAAATAGAGGTCTGTAGCAAATTGTTATAAGATAACCATATAGCTGGGTTTGGTGAAAACCTTCATTTTTGTATAGTTTAAATTATGAAAATATCAAGGAATTTGGTTGTGCCTAATAGAAGCATAGAAATGCATGAATGAAAATTGAGCTATTCAGCACCATGGTCAGCTACTTTTAAGTCTTAATTTGAGCATGTTCCAGCTATCCCATTTAACCATCGTATTTGAGATTCATTTGGAATGCAATGCAACAATGATAACATTTGAACACTTACAGTTGATGGTAACAAAAGCAAATATTGTGTTGTGTATGAGTGATGTTTGCTTCCTGGGAATATGTACATGAATTTATTTGTCCCTTCCCTTTTGGAAAAAAAAACAAAACAGCACTATCTTCATATAGCTTGCCAATGTTATCCATACTCTGTCAGGAAAATTGATATGGAAACTCTCCAGAGAGGATGATTATTATACATTTGCATAACTTGTCTTATCAACTACAGCACCTTAGAGAGGGAAAGCTACCGTATTTTTCAGAATATAAGACGCATCAAGATTTCAAAGAGGTAAATAAGGAAAAAAGAGTTTTTTGTCTTCCCTGGCCGCAGGAACACTCTGCAGGCCTCTCAAACCCTCTGTGCACCCTGGTTGTTGTTGTTTTGCAAAAACGGGTCCGTTTTTG
>JANHFT010007360.1:59900-89798 GCA_032467955.1 Pseudoxenodon macrops
CAGAGATATTTCACAAGAAGAGTCCTCCACTCCTCTGCTCAAAACAAAATACCTTATACCACCAAGCTTGAAATTTTGGGCTTAGACAACTTAGAACTTTGCCATTGTCAGACCGACCTAAGTGTAGTACATAAAATCATCTGCTACAATGTCCTTCCTGTCAATGAATACTTTGGCTTCAACCAAAACAATACAAGAGCACGCAATAGATATAAACTTATGATAAACAGCTCCAAACCTGATTGCAGAAAATATGACTTCAGCAACAGAGTGGTCAATGCCTGGAATGCACTATCTGACTCTGTGGCTTCTTCCCCAAACCCCCAAAATGTTAACCTTAGACTGTCTACTGCAGACCTCACCCCCATTCCTAGGAGGTCTTTAAGGAGCATCCATAAGCGCACCAGACAACCATACTAACCCAGGCTTGGGAGAAGAGCTGTGGTTTTAGTGTTCTTTTAAAGCCAGCAAGGTAGGGCTCAAATGAATCTCCGGGGGGGAGGGGACGACGACACATTGTCCAAGAGGGCAAATGCCACAATAGAGAAGGCCTCCTTTCTGTGTTTAATCTAGGGGAGCCAAAACACCTCACCTTTATCAAATTTTACCAGATGGGCAAAACCCACAGGAGACAAAAAGTCCCTCAAATAACTAGGCCCTAAGCCAGTGATAACCAGCACCTTGAATTGTACTCAGAAGGTAACAAGTAGCTTACTGCAGCATGAATGTCACAAAGGCATGGGGGTAGCCTGCCTACTACTGTTTGTGCTGTTGCATTCTGGACCAGCTATTGCTTCCACATGGTTTTCAGGGGTCCCATAAAGAGTATATTGCAATAGTCCATCCATGAGCCACAGTGGAATGTAGTACTGCAGGCTGCTTCTGCTGATCACCAACTGTCAGCAGTTTAGCAGTTCAGGTCTCCCCGGCTCAAGGTTGACTCAGCCTTCCATCCTTCTGAGGTCAGTCAAATGAGGACCCAGATTGTTGGGGGTAATATACTTGGAGAGGCAGGGGTGGCTTTTAACTTACCTCGCCGGCGGTTCGCTGTCTCTCGCGCCGCGTGGGCATGCCGCGCGTGCACGCACAGGTGCAGTAGAAAAAAGCCCTGAATTCTTTTTTAAAAAGGCCAAAAACAAGATGGCGACACATGCGCAGTGCCAGAAACTCGGCTTCCCCCCCAAAAAAATAAAAATACAAAAAAGATGGCGGCACCCACGGAGCAACAGAACCAGCTCCGTGACGTCACCAGCGGCCTACTATCTACTCAATAGAACCAGTCCAAACCAGTAAGGAACCCACCTCTGTAGAGAGGGCTGTAAAGCACCATGAAGCGGTATATAAGTGCTATTGCTATTGCTATGAGGCAACCCTAAGAACAGCATTATTGTAAAAAAAGAAAAAGATTGATTCAATAAGGATTTTGATAGAGTACTACAAATTATTTATCTTTTTAAATGATGTTACATTCTCAGTTTTATATCTCAACGCTGGGTCAGCTAAGCAATGCTGTTGAAGTCATGTCTCAGTGCCGGGAGGCTATGAAGTCTTGAAGAAGTACAAGCTGAGGCTGAGCCCTAGCAACACTGAGTACTTATGGGTGTTTGGGCCCTCTGGTGCTGGGGATCATCCATCTGTGCCTGAAATGGGGTGCACTTCCTCATTTGGGTCAGATTTGTCATCTGAGGAAACTTCCAGACTCACAGCTCCTACCTGAAGAGCAGATGGCAACTGTAGCTGGGAAGTCCTTTGCACAAGTTCACCATGTACATCTGTAACATCCTTTGAATGACCAACTGACTCTTCTTATGGTGACACATGACTTGGTTGCCTCTTGGGTGGACTATTGTAATATGCTTTATATGAGGCTATCCTTGAAAACCATTTGGAAACTACAGCTGTCCCGGAATGCAGCAGAACAAGAAGTGATGGGCAGATTACGGCACCCATCTGGTTGAATTGCAATTCCCCAAATCCCAGCCTGCAGGACAAGTGATCATTTGTCAACCTGCCTCCCCATTTCTACTACCTACAATAATTACGATTAATGCAGCAGAGTTGTTGTAAGGATATCTGGATCCATCCTTGCAAAGCTTTTCAGAAAACTAAAGTTCGGTTTAAATGGTTATGATGATTATGCAGAGTATTGTAAAAATTATCCAACAAGAACATTATATCTATCCCCCTGCCTGCTCTGAATGTCTTTAATGCTTCTGCAGCTCATAATGAGTCTTTGTTCACACAACATAAAGAGAAAAGAAGAGGCATACCCATTTTTCCAGGTGAATTTAAAGCCACAGAAAAGGAAAGCAGTTATGTCCTCAGAAAGAATAAGAGAGATATATCACTCTTTCTTCCTTTTTGCTTCTTTTTCCTTGCTATCAATCTGCATTCTATAGTGGCTGCACTGCACGTGAACATTGTATACATATATCTGTCCTGATTAGTTATTGTTTCTTCTTTAATTAGCCATAGCATTTTAGATTTATATATCGCTTCACAATGCTTTACAGCCCTTTCAAAGCGGTTTACAGAGTCAGCCTATCGCCCCCCCCCCAACCATCTGGGTTCTCCTTTTACCAATTTTGGAAGGATGGCAGGCTGAGTCAATCTTGAGTCAGTCAGGATTGAACTGCTGGCAGTCGGCAGAATTAGCCTGCAATACTGCATTCTAGCCACTGCATCTCCACGGCTCTTTAGTTAATTGGATAGTTGGTTGCCTCAAGGTTGTACATGCTGATCTTTCCCTCTAATTTATCTTATATGATGGCCACAATGCTATCTGCACTCACCACTGCAGCTTACGATTAGAAATCAGGAGACACAGGCCTCCAAAGGAAATATCACAAGTCCAAAATTCTCAACCCTTCCCCCTGAAAAGATGAAGGAATTTGTATGATTCCATCATCACAGATGAAAGTAATGATTGGATGGGCAAGCAAGCAAGAAATATACCACTTGCTTGTAGTCATCAAAATGTTAATTTCCATATAGCAGGAATTCTCAAGATTTCCTCAGGCAAAGGGAAAAACAATCCTAGGGTGAATTTTGGTAAACTTCAACTTTGGCTGCATGAGCCTGATCAGGTTTCAAAATGGCGATACCCTCATCTCAGTGGTGGGATTCGCTTACCTTCCCTACCGGTTCACAAATGTGAGTGTGAGCTCCTCTGCGCATGCGCATGACCTTCTGCACCTGCGCAGTGCTCACGCATTACGTCTGGGCGTGTGGGCAGAGCCTCCCACAGTCGCCATTACCGGTTCGCCTGAACTGGAGAGAACCAGCTGAATCCTACCTCTACCTCATCTCTAAGTTTCACATATCCCCAGTGGTGGGATTCAGCCAGTTCGCAGCGGTTTGGGCGAACCAGTTGTTAAATTAAACATCCACCCCCTGCTATCAAAGTGGCGAAAAGGGCAATGGAGTGGCCGGTGTGAGGGACGGAGAAGGCCGCTTTCCCTCTTTTCCCTGCTCCTCTTTCCCTGGTGCGGGCCGTTCTGTTGCCTGTTTCTCTATTGCTGTGCAGCGCAGCGCCCAGGATCCACTTTGATAGCGGTGTGTGTGTGTGTGTTCAGAGGTGGATTCTGAATCTTCTTACTGCCGGTTTGCTGAGGATCGCGCCTTGAGTGCGCGCCTGTGGAGCAATAAAAAAATAATCCAAAATGGCGGTGCCCACAAAGACACTGAATGTCATCGCGGAGTTGCTACCTACTCTATAGAACCTGATCGAACCGGTAGGAACCCACCTCTGGGGGTGTTTAATTTAACAACTGCTTTGCTAAGGATCAGATTGGCCATCATGGGAGGTTCATCCCACATGTGCGGTGGAGCTGGAGAACGGGGATGGGCCATGCCTCCCATGACAGCCAACCTAGGCGAACTGGATACAAATAATTGTTAAATTATTTGTATCCCACCACTGCATATCCCCTCCTGAGACTTTCCTGCAACCCACAGTTTGAGACTGTCTGTCTGTCTTCATAGAGTACAGCACAGGCAAGATGAGCCTCTCCACTCGTCTCTCCTCACAACAATCCTGGCAGAGTAACGTGAGTTGACAGACGATGCTTGGACTGTTACGCAAATAACTTCAGCCTCGTTTCATTTCTGCTGCTAGGGGAAGGGCTAGTACAAAGCCAAGTGCAGTTTTTAATACAGGCCTTTTAAGAACAGGCAGCTTTTAATTCTCCCCAAAACCATTCTGCAACCACAACTGAGCCCAATATGTCTTTTGCTAAGCAAGACAAGTTGTTAAGCGAGTTTTGCCCCGTTTTACAACCTTTCTTGCTACAGTTGTTAAGTGAATCTGGCTTCCCTCTTGACTTCACTGGTCAGAAGCTCCCAAAAAGCGGCCACATTACCTTAGAACAGCGCAACCTTCATAAATACGGGGAGTCCTCGACTTACAACAGTTCATTTAGTGACCGTTCAAAGTTACAACGGCAGTGGAAAAAGTGACTTTTAACCATTTTTCACACTTGTGACCGTTGTCGCATCTCCTTGGTCACGTGATTTACATTTGGATGCTTGACAATGGACTCACATTTATGACAGCTGCAGTGTCCCAGAGTCATGTGACCTTCTGATAAGCAAAGTGAATGGGGAAACTGGATTCATTTAACAACCGGGTGACTAATTTAAGAACTGCAGTGATTCACTTAACAAATGTGGCGAGAGAAGTCGTAAAACGGGGCAAAACTCAGTTTAAAAATTTCTCACTTAGCAAGTTTCATTTTGGGCTCATTTGTGGTCATAAGTTGAGGACTACCTGTCCATGCCAGTTGCCGAGCCTCCGAATTTTGATCATGTGACCTCAGGGATGCTTTAACTGTTGTGTGAAAACCAGTCATAAGTCACCTTTTTTCAATGCCACTGTAATTTCGAACGGTCACTAGATGACGTTGTAAGTCTAGGACTTACAATAGCTGCTGTTTTTCTTGTTTTGATCCTTTCGTACTATTTCGTGTTTTTTTTTTAAGTTCATACTTCGTCATTAAATTTATAGCCGTTTATGTCATTCCTCTATGAGTTCAACATTGCATCCCTAACATACACACCCTCTCCAATTTCCCCCCAGAGAAGCCTTGTGAGTTAGGAGGGATGGAAAGATGGCACAATATAATTATTCATTCATTTGTTACTATTTGCTATATCTGTCATCCTGCTGCCTCGTTTAAATATTGGCTAGATTTAAATCCCAACGATACTTCAGGAACTGAAGACAGCACACACAGTACTCCCGTCTCCTAATTTTTCCTAGAGAACCCTGTGAGGCAGATTGGACTAGGAGTAGCCCAAAATCATAGAGTGAGTTTCCATGGCTGAGGGTGGACTTGGACTCACATCTTCTCAACTCTAGTCTAGCATCTTAAGCACCGCTGGCTGCTGCTGTTAGCCAGCTGGGGACCAAACTTGATTATGTTGTGAAGGATTTAATAAGGGTGTGACAAAGTGAGAACGGGAGCATTGCTTAAAAATGGGAAGTCAAGCTGAATCTTAGGAATGTCTCTATGTGTAGATGGTCCTCACGTTCCCTTTTTGCTAATGGCTTTCCCCTCTTTTATTCATATAGTCCCATCAAGATGCTTAAGAGCATTTAAGAGTTGAGAAGTTACGCATTCCTAGTTGTGGTAGGTATTTAGAGCATATTCTATGATTAATGCATGAATATATTTTGATGAAAGCTGTGGTACAAACCAGATGGCAATTCCAGATCAGGGTGTGGTGAGGGAGGGAAGAAAGAGGGGGGGAGAGAAGGAGCAGGGAAGGAAAGAAGGAAGGAAGAAAAAAAGAAAGAGAGAGAAAGAAAGAAAGAAAGAAAGAAAGAAACTCCTAATTCATGGCTTGTACTAAGCCATGCTTTAGAAAACTCCTGGCATAAACAGTATTTTAAATGATGAGCATCTTGGGCATAATTAGTAAGAAACATGCAGGACAATTGCAGAAACCTATCAGTCAGCAGATCAAGTCTTCCATTATGCTGTTACTGATGGTGCCAAGGCAGACTTGGGAAATGACTGTCAGAATTAAGTATTTGGGATTTTATTTGATAAAAGGGGGAAATTAATGATAAATTTGTTTTGCAATTTCACCAACTCACCACTCTGCAGGAATGCAAATACAGCTTACTTGTGACATGCATCTGTTATTAAGGGGATTAGCTTTGAGGCAGTCATACCTCTCAAAGCATTATGAATTAGATTAATCATGTTTATTTAAAGAATGGGTATCCCACCTGATTCCACAAACTCCAAGCAGCTCACATTAAAAAAAAATATCATAAAAATACCTGAACATAATAAACAAAACCGATCAGCATTGTTGAAATGACATATTATGTGACTGGCCCTCACATCCCAGAAGCCTGACAAAACTGCAGCATTTTGGTAACCCCTCGGGCCTTGGGGGAATAGTTGCAGTGTGACAGGAAAAGCCTGTTTGCAATCCCTTGCCTCTGACTGCTTCCTGAGCTGATTGCATGGGTTTGACAGGAAACCATCTCATGGGCAATACGGAGACCAAGTCGCATTGTGCTGTCTCATCCACCAACTGAAGTTTGCAGGAAGTCTTCCAAGGGAGCCCTGAGTAGAAGACACTGCAGCCATTCAATCTGGAGTTAATGAGGACACGAGCTGACTGTTGCCAGGTCTTTCTGCTCTGAAAAGAATTATAACTGGCATATCAACCAAAAATCTCTCCTGGCTATAATCTCTACATTCTGATCAAGCTAAGTCACGAATCTAGAAACATGCCCAAATCATCAATCAGACTCTTCAAAGGGAGCATAAACCAGTTTACAACCAACTCTGATAATCCTGGACAAACAAGTCCATTTTGATAGGATTCGGTTTAAACTTGTTTCATCTAATTCCTGTTGCCAGACATCAAATAAGAAAATACCTATTGCATCTCCCGAGGTATATAATTTGGGTATAATTGGCTTAACCTCTCATAGTGATTTAATATAAAACCAAGCTATTTGGCACCCATAAGGAGTAATAAGGAGCTCGATTGCCCATTCCCCACTATTATCATCTAGAATTGACTTCTTAGGCTGGAATAAAACCTGTTCCTGGTTCCCAATCCTTACAGAGAGTCCAGAAATATGCCATGATTCATCATCTCAAATGCCACCGAGAGATTTAAAAAAATGAGATATCATGCTTCCTGCTCCAGATTCTAATAGGGGTCATTCACAAGAGCAAATACTGCCATTTCAGTCCCATGCCTGGATCCAAAAGCTGACTGAAAGAGATCTAGAAGTTCTACTTCACTTAGGACTTTTGTACCTGCAGTCCCCAACATCTTCTTCTCCAGAAACTTTCCCCTAGAAATGAAAGTTGGAGATGAAGGAGAAGGGTTGGATACAAAGAGGCTTCTTCAAAGCACCACCAGCTCCTGTAGGGCAGCACTTACAAACCCTTCTGACTGAAGAGAATATATGTAGCTCAGAACTGTGGAGTCCTTGATGCTCTCTGAACTTGGCACTTGCTTGCACCGATGATCTTGCCTAGTTGGCCAATTAAACATCTGTAGGCAAAACAACCATGCAGAGAGAACACTGAGGACTCAACAGTCCCTTCCCTCGTGTATCCAACTATGTGTGCCACTTCCAGCCACTCCAAGGAGACAGGTAAAATGTAGTTCAACCGGCAAATGGCAGCACAGCATGTGCTACCAACACCTGGTCTCTGTATTTGGAGTCCACAAAGCCAATACAACTCCAGAAAATATTGCAAGAAGTTGTCTAAGTTACCCCATTTATTCCAGTCAATGTGCAAACTAAGTCAAAATGAGTACAAGTACCATATTTTTTGGAGTATAAGACGCACCGTTGTATAAGATGCACCAAGATTTCAAAGAGGTAAATAAGAAAAAAAAGTTTTTGTCTTCCCTGGCCCCAGGAACTTTCTGCAGGCCTCCCAAACCCTCTGTGCACCCTGGTGTTTTTTGCAAAAATGGGCCCGTTTTGTGAAAAACGGGGTGAACAGAGGGCTTGGGAGGCCTGCAGACTGCTTCTGAGTGCTGGGGGAAGGCAAAAATGTCTCAGTTTTTGTGAAAAAGGGGTGAAAAACGGCTTGTTTTTTGCAAAAACGGGGGCATTTTTGCCTTCCCCAGCCCATAGAAACACTGCAAGCCTCCCAAACCTTCTGCGCACCCTGTTTTTGCGAAAAACAGGCCCATTTTTCGTAAAAATGGGATGCAGGGGCGGGGCTTCAGGAGGCCAAAATTGCTGTATTTGGTGTATAAGATGCACCATCATTTCCATCCACTGTTAGGAGGAAAAAAGGCGTGTCTTATACTCCGAAAAATATGGTATATTCATGATCTTTCATTTTGTTTTTCGTCTCAGACTTCATTTCATGCTCAACTATATGCAATTTAAGAATTTTATTGAGGTGTGTTTGCTTATACAATTCAGGAGATCTCTATGTGAAATTCTAGATTATTGAGTTAAAGATTTTCAAGATTCTTTTATTTTGAGTTTCAGACATTTTACTTTGAAATTTCACTTTTAATACAATGCTTACAATAATGTTTAAAAACTAGGAATTAAATATAAAGCATGCTTTTTTTAAACAATGGACTTGATTTCTGTTTTCCCAGTGGTTGGCTCAAGTCTATCAGTCACAAGGAATGATGGTTGGTGCAGAAATGTGTTACCGAAAAAGTCTAAAATTGGCATCACAGCAAGGGAACTTGAGTGGGAAACTCTGTAGCCTTCTAAGACTTGCTAAACTTGCCTTAGAAATCTGTATGGTAAGAGTTTAAATTGTTAAATGATAAAATGAATAAATTTCAGTAATCTGATACTAAAATAGTTCTTCTCAATTAACCATTATGGGAGGAATCAGAAAATATATAGGCAAGATAGTTTGTCTTTGCAAATTGTATGATAAAGTAAATTGTGCTAATCAGGTTTCATCACAAATATATTATGTAATAATAGTATTTTTCAGTTATAAATGCATATAGCTAAAATAGCAAGTGATTTTGCTTTAATATATTATATTGGAAGTCAGTTCATTGTTCTGCTAGTGGAATCAAGAATACTTTGCTAAAATGTTTTGTTAACATAATTGATAGCAGGGAGTATTGTTTTACTTGGTGGGTGGCCTATGAAAGGGGATACTGATTAGAGTTTCAAAATAATATTTATTCATGAATTAAGACCTCTTTGTCTATGATATGGAGAGAAGCATAAACATAGATTTAAATAAATATTTGGTAAAATTAGTAGTTTTGGCTAATCCATTTTACCAAAAGAGATAGAAAGTTATTCACCTTAAGAGATGAATGGAAAAAATGATATATCACTATGAAACTGTTTGTAGCTGTAATTGCTGCAAGATATAATGGTATTAGATATAAGTAACTGGGTGTTTAGTTTTTTGTTTGTTGTTTGTTTAAAGGCTAATGTTTCAAATGATCACTGGCCATCTCTAGTTCAAGAAGCCACAACAGAAGCTATGAAAATTTCCTTCTGTCCGCTGGGTATTCTATTTCAAGCACTTATGCAGTATAACCGCAAAATGGGTTCACGGTGGGTATGGCATTCATTCATGAATGTTGCTACATTTTTATTTACCCTAATTCAAAAATATATAGATGGCATAAAATTAAAGGACATTTTAGGATTGCTGTCATTAAAGTATAAAATTATAATAAAATGCAGTAGAGACTCTTGCTTGATGGAAGCAAAATCCCTAAACTTCTTGTTTCCCTGTGAGTAAGAACATGGTTGTTGCAAATTGCTGGGAAAGTTTTATTGACAGAGAGGCCTTTTAAAACTGCAGAATAAATTGCCTGTTTGGAAGCTTTATAGGAAACTCAAACAGTATTTCTGGCTGTTATAAAGTAGCTTTGCTTGCATGGAAATATTATTTGAATTGGGGCCAAGAATCTGATTGAGTGATAATGAACACATTTTCTCACCTGTGAACAGTCAACATCTATCTAACAGGCTGTTTGTGCCCCCTCTTAATGGCGCAGTTCAGTATTTCACTGTCTTTTAATGATGTGTTAGATTTAGTTTTATATTTCAGAATATAACTATTTTCTGCTCATTTGTAGTGAGAGAAAATCATGCATACTTGTACACATGAATTAATGTAAATATAAGTATATTTGAATATCTAAAATGCTGTAGATTCGTACTTATTTTGCCATTTTCTCATTATTTCTTATAACATCTAATCAGTATTCTACTTTTTCTGTTGTTTTTAGAGAAACACGTCGTATGTTAGAGAGAGTGGTATATCAATCTGGATTTCCAGAAACTGTAGTTTCAGTTGCCCGATGGTATCTCTTAAGACATTTATATGCCAAAGATGATTATGAATTAATCGATGTAAGAAATATTTCCATGTTATATATGCTTAAATAGGTTTCTCAGTGCTTTATTTCGGAGTATAATATGTCCAGTGTTATTTATTTAGGTGAATATATCAAATACACTTGATTTCATTTTCAAAAACAAATATTTTAATATTGCACTTATGGAATGTTCTTTTCAGGAAGCACCATTAGAATTTGTCTTTAATAGTTTTAATGAAGGATTGCAATTTTATATTTGTAGTAAGCTGCTACATTTGATTTTGTTGTATCTTTTTTCAGTTCAAATGGTTGCATTTATACATTGTACCATTCATTTTAACCTTTAACTAGAAAGATAGTTAAGGAACTTTAAATATATATGATAGTTATATATTAGGTAAAGAAATATTATTTGGAATATTCGAAAATGGATTTCTTTTTTATACCATAATGCATTCATGAATCAAAAGTGCTCATTAATCATATAGTTGACGAACAGTAATCATCAGGTTATTTTAAAAAATAGAGAACGTTGATTACAGTCAGTGATTTCAGCAATTAAAGAGTTTTCCTTAATATTGGATTACTTATTATTGGATTGCAAATGCAACTCTGAGGAGCTGACCACACATTAAAACGATTCTTTAAAAAACAATAACAGCCCCAAGGCCCTGGAGTTGAGCAAGTTTGGTGCCAATCTTATCTTCAGGGGGAGTAGTATTTGTGACAGAAAAATGTAGTTGAACTGCCCTTTTGTTCTTCTATTTTCCAAGAAATACGTTTATCTCCTAGTTCCTTTTTGTTCCTTCATATCATGAATGTAATCTGAAGTAGCAGTGGGGGAACTGCTTTATCTGCTTTCAACAAAAAGGACAGTTACTACTGCTAAGTGCAAGGAGCCATCAGATCCCCCCCCCCCAACCTCTTACATATTCATATCAATTGTGGGCTGCTTCAGTTTTAAGTATTGAACAGAGTAAAAGTGGGATGGGGGACTTTGGCTATCTTGCCACAATCTTTAGAGGAATAAACTAGGGGGGAAAAATAGCGTGCAGGATAATGCTATTACTTCAGTTACCCCACTAGCCATACATCAAACTGTTAAGTTGCAAAACTCGAGGTGTACACTAGGTTATGTTTTCTTTTGAACCCAAAACCATCTTGTTCTGGTAGTTAAGTTTTTGGGTTAGCTGCATATCGAAACACAAAATGTTTTGGTATTTCTGGATTTTAGCTGAAACAAAATTCAGAGAGATCCCAGAATGATTTTACAGGGCTAGCAGAACAATGCTGAGGAAACCCTAACCCTGAGGTAACCCTAACTGTCTCCCTTTGCTTCTGAGTGGCCATGTTTCCCTCTCATCTCAATGCTTCCCTTTGCTCCTCTGCCTCCCCCCCAACCACCACTGCTAAAGTCAGTGGCAACAGATCCTATAGGCCTTCCCATCTTCCTCATCTCTTCCCAATCTCTCCAGTTCCTTTTAGTTGCTGCTAATGTAGCCACTTTTGCACCTCTTGGTTATTACAGTTCAAACTCCCAGCAACAGCTTGCCCCACTGGCTTACCACTTAACCCTATCACTTTCCCTGCCTCTCCCAAGCCACTGCTGCCGCCACCTACATGTGCCCTTAACAATGAAGATCCTCACTCTTTGGCCTGTTGTTCCCCCCCCCCCACTCTTCAGCCCCATTTCATTCTGTATATAGTACAAACATCTGAAATATGGATGTTTCAGAGCAGGTCCAGAGCACCTTAAAGCAGCAATCCTTTGCATGGAATGGTTTGGCTCAGAAGGCTTTTGCAATCCCTGTGTACAACCAAGTGGCCTATTTAGCTTGTGATTGATTAGCAAAAAAGTAAACATCCTTTACACTCTGAGATACTCACATGAATGCATAATTCTTTTCTCTCCTTCTGCTTTCCAAATTCTGCAGGCTCTTACAGCAAATGCCAAAGCTAATGGAGATATTCGAGTTTTGGAATTAGACAAGAAACTCTCAGCAGCAGCTTCCTAGCACTAACATTAGGGTGGAATCAGAATAACTTTGGAGGCTTTTGGAAACAACATCTTCATGACAAACACCTTGAGTTTAAATCACAAGTGCTAACAGTCCAATTTATATTAAAAGGAATCAGTTATTAAAGTATCCAGTCGAAATTTGATTGAAGTACCTACTGAGAAATTACAGTGTATGCTAATGACCTTGGAAAGCACAAAGGATTTGACCTCTGCTCTAGAGTTAAATCTGACAGATTTCCATCTTTGAAATGGAACCTTAGTAATACGTCCATGTGTTAAATAAACTTTGGACTATGTCTATCTTCATAGTCTGCTAAGACCTTGCTGTTTCTGCCATGTCATTTTTTTTAACCATTTAGCAATGTATCTTTCTACAGCTTCTCAAGCAAAATAAATAACCTTTAACTTGGTGAGTGATGAAACAATAAAATGTTGAAACATTGTTTACAACTTGTTTACATCTTACTCTGCGTGCAAAAACCTTTTGATTCAGAACTTTTATGATTTCATCCAAATATTTATTTTTTTCCTGATTCTGCTTAATGTTACGTGTCATGACTGTCTTTCACGGTACAGTTGCAGCAAACCTTTGATTTCAGGGAGATGATGGGCAGAGCCTGAGAAAAGGTAGATTTTCAGCGCTCTGGTCTTATTCATTACCTTCAGTAGAGTCCATTTTGGAAATAAATATTTTTAGTTTAAATTAGATTCAAAGATTATATGAGACCATGGTATTTGATGCTCCCTTGCTCATCAAGTTCAAGATGTTTCAGAATAGAATACTTTCAAACGTAGCATAAAATAGATGGTAATTATAAAGTAGAACATGCTTATAACAACAGATGTTATTTCATTGTTCTTAAATTGTTTTTCATATACAAATACTGGACTATAATTTGGAGCCAAAGGTGGAGAGGTGTATTTTTATTTCAATTTCAAATCATTTCTGTGATTTAAAATTCTCTTGTTTTCCACCACCACCCAACCCATCTACCCCCACAATAAAATATACCAGAAAAAAAGAGTTAAGTGATATTCCTTCCATATTAAATTCCATTTTTAATTAATTAGATTTATTATATTTATATCCCATCTGACTCCCAACTACTCTAGGAGGGACCAGTATGAAAAATATGAGCTCTAGTACTCTGACTGAATTGCTCATATTTAACCTTTTTTAAGAATTCTTCACACAAATGCATTAAGCTCTTCTTTATTTTCTTCATAGTGTGTGTTTTATTGATAATGACCATCAGTTTGCTTGTCATTAAAGTGAAATTATATTTGTTGTGTTGCTAATGATTAGATAATTACAGTAAATCTACATTTCAATAGAATGGAGAGTTCCTTTGAAGAAATTGTTCTTAATTTTAAATATTCATATTCAGAATTGCCCTTACAAACATCAGTTATGGAACCCATTTCTGACATAAAGGTTGACAGAATATTCAGTCTGCATTTTATGACTGCATTTTTAGTGCTCGTAAAACCACTTTCTCTACTTGGTTTTGCTGCCTAGTTAGTCTCTGCTTCTTTTGAACTATGTTCCCTCTCCTTTTTTTGCCTGTGGTATTTGAGAAGATAAAACCAATAAAGAAGACCATCTGTCATTGTATTAGAATAATTCTATATATTTTAAAGTCAGTTTTTTCTTCCTACGTTAGAAAAGGATTTATACATTTATTATTAATCTAGCCTATAAAGACTTCAAGTTTCAGTGCTACATAGAAGCAAATATAAATCCCAAAAGTTGGGTTTGAAGAAAAAAAATGTCATTAATTTCCTCAGTGCTTTACAACTTAAGGACATTACTACTGGAACTACTAGTAAAAGAATGGCTCCCTCTCAGGTTATTGGCTGCAATTCTTCCTCCTGTTCACTCAATCTGCTTTTCAAAACTGATGGAACCTCATAGTTGATGCTCTGATATTTTTTTCTTCAAAGAATGATTTGAAATGTTGAAATAAAAGTTTCTTTCAGGAAGCAAAAATGTTATGCAACAACCTTTGCATTATTCAACCACATGATTTCAGACTTATAGAAGACTGCAAAGCAAGTTCCATTTGAATTTTTAAGAATATTTTCTTCTCAAAAATTGGTGATAAATTATATTTGGAATCTCATTGTTAGAAAATGTAAGATACATGAGAGTTGGTCAAGGACAGGCACATTGCTTGTATCTTCTAGTTCCATAGCTACTTTGACAAAAAAAAATCCTCTGGCATTTTAAATGTCTTAATAAATTTAAGTGGCTTTAAGAGGCTTGCATATCTATTCCTCAGAATATTTCGGCATATGGCTACATTTTTGCAAAGTGAAAAACAAATTGGTAGCTGGAATACTGCATGTAAAAGTACTCATTTGAATTTGCAGAACAATTGAAATTGTAAAAGATTTCTTCATAAAATGAGACAATTTTTTGGGAAAGTATTTGTATTTTTCATAACTGATAACAAAATTACATAAATGAGCTAATAAGGTTGTTTAAGTTTCTCTGTAAGGGCAGGAAAGATGCTCCTAATTTGAGAACTTCAGGATATAACCGGATATTTGATGTAATGGTTTGTCAAAATAAATCAAGCGAATGACTTACACAGCAGTTACTGTTAAGCCCTTGCATTTTATTTTTTTAAAACATAAATGAAGTGTTAATGAGATTCTATTTTAACTTATGTCTGTTCAGAATTATGACTGCTTTTGTTACAGAGTTACAGGAAAACAAGTCTGATATTGTAGAAATAAGTTAACTGTTAAAATCTTTTTAGTATTTTCCCTTGATGCAACAAATGTAAAAGCTAAACAAAATTTATTAGTCTTTGAGTTCACTGATTTTTCGTCGTAGCTTATTCATATCTTGCTTGAATTTCTCTTCTTCAAGTTTTAGCTTTGTTGTCTGTATATGTTTGAGTGCGTCAAGAGAGTCACGGATAGATTGAAATCCTGGTAAATAACAGGTATCTTTTAGTAAAGTTGGCAAAGTTATCATTAATATCACATGTTGTGTCTATACAGTATTCCAAAATATTTTTAACTATTGCTTCTTAGCTTAAGGTCATCATTTGATCTATCATATTAATGTGTCACTGAAATAGTTCATGAATATTTTTTCCAATTAACATATTTTTCAGAGTATAAGACACACTTCTCCTCCCCCCAAAAGAGGGTGATAATTTGGGTGTGTCTTTTACTCCGAATGTAGCTTTTATGAAGCTTTCTTTCAGACCTAACGAGGTGCTAACAATCTTCCCAGCTTTGCAGGCTTTTTTCATTGCTACTCCCTCCAAAGAAGCTTTTCTTCAGACCTAAGTCTTTGCATGCTTTTTTCCTCCCCAAAAACTAAGGTGCATCTTATACTCTGAAAAATACGATAATTGAATCGACCAGCTTTAAGATGAGCTAGTTTAGTTCTCCTTTGGTACATAAATAATGTGATGCCAGAAGTCAGACTGTTTAAAAGTATATACATATTTTCTGATATGAAAACAGAAGACTAGAAATAACAATAGACCTGAACTCACTCACAATTTCTCTATTTAAATATCAGAATAATCAGTTATTTCTGCAGAAAGCTGTTTCTTGTCCTTTATGAAAAGAAAGGTTTATAAATTGAACCATAGCAAGGAGACTTTCAGTTGTCCTGCTTATGGTATGATTTGATAATCTGAAGAATGACAAAGTTGTGTGGCTATATATAACACAGATGCCAATACACAAATGTATGTATGTATGTAAGTTTGAAAAATCACCTCACCTGATCTGTATTCATTTTGCATTCCTTCTAGTTCATTCCACATCAGCTTTTCAAATCTGGTCATCTTTGCATGTAGTTTATTTTGATCATTTTTCACCTGGCTGAGTTCCACTTCAAATTGCAATATTTTTTCTGTTTTCTCTATTCTTTTGGAGACATAGTATAAGCCATCTTCCAATTTCTTTTCCAGGATTTCCTTTTGAAAGAGTTATTGTGAAAAATGAACTCTACTGAAAATATTATATTTATTCATTCAGTGTAAAGGAACAAAATTAACCCTGCTTATTTGTTATATATTTTTCTGTAGATGTTCTATCATTTTTATAATTATTTTTATTTGTAAATTTACATTTACAAAAATAATCTCATTTCCCAGTTAAATAGGTAACTGATTGTTTATGGAGCAGCCAAGAAGTTGGGATGAATTTAAAGCTAATCTGGTATAAGAGGCTTCCAAAGTTTTTGATATACGATTTACTATGAAACTCTGAAGATGTTTCAGTTTATAAAAATTGTTTGGTACAGTGAAGGGGAGGAGGGTCCAAAGAAATGTTGGATATCAACATTTGCACGAAGTTCAGATCTCACAACTATATAGTACTATTAACTGCAAAAGCCTTTTTCCAGAGTTTCAATTGAGCTTGGGAAACAATGCTGCTGCTTCTTATTTTCTGGCTCATGTAGAAGTCTGGAAAGAAAATTAAATGAACAATTGGCCATGAAGCAGCAACTCTTTCATCATGTTTAGATCCAACATCCTAAAATGTTGAACATTGTAACTAAGACTACTAATTCAAGATATGGACAGCAATTACATCATTGGTTTCCTAATTTTTTGAGCTAAAAAAACCTCTAGACAATCATGGCCTAAATTCAGATAGATTGGTCTCTGCAATTCGTATTGTTCAGAATTGTGGATCAGTTTTTGGCAATTTAGTTTGTGGCTCTATTTCAATCAACACCAGCTTTCCCGATCTACTCTACAGCAATTCTCCCCATAGTATGTTTTGAACAAAAAACATATTTTTAAGATAGTGCTTAATTTGACTATGAGATTGCTTTTCTGTTTCTCAAACCTTTTTCTTCTCATCTTTTTATTTCAAATGGTACGTTTTCAAGTAATTCCAATATTTAAAATTTGCTTTGGAAACCTTGTTGACTGAACAGTGGGGAATAAGTCCCTCTCTGAGGAAAATGGGCAGTTAATTACAAAATATAAAGAAATGGTTTTTAATAACATTAAGAAAAACAATTATATATACTGCCATATAAATGTACCGTACCTCTTATCAAATTTTTTACTCATTTTTATTACCATGTTTCCCCAAAAATAAGACAGGGTCTTATTTTCTTTTGACCCCTGAAATAAGCACTTGGTCTTATTTTCGGGGAGGTCTTATTATTTTTGAGGTGCAGGAGGTGACGAGCGTGGTGACCTCATGGCTGCTGCTGTGTTTTGGGGAGGGCTTATTTTCGGGGAAACAGGGTAGGTTTTCATTAAGTGATTCACTTACTAAGCAGATACAAGCACAATAAAGGTTAATGAAAAGAAACATCTCAAGATAGAACTGAAGATTTAAAACTGGAAGGCAGAGCCATTTCTAACTGATGAGGAGCCCACAGTGATTTTGTTTCCAAAAATCAAAGCACTTAGCAAACATTGACTTAAAGCTTCAATAGTTTTAATCTATAAAATACAACATTTAAAACTTGCTGATGGTGCAATAATTTAGGATTAGCAATCATACAGTATGTCTTTTAGATTATTTTATAAAACAACTAAATTGTCTCCTTTTGAAACTAAAGTGAAGTGCTCCAGTTTATCACACCAAGTGCTCCTTCCTTACAAAAAGCAAATTTGAAGAAAGTTATGTCCAGATAGCGTGTCCTGGTCCTGGATCAGCTACTTTCTGAAGGTAAACACTCTGCCTAAGTGCTTCCTTTTGCCAAAAACTCAAGCTGTAATTCAGATTTCAGTTTGAAAAATGGAGCACTCTGCCATCTGTTAGAGACTTATTTAAAATGGCATATTTTATTGCCTGTGACTGAAAGAACAACATCCACAACGTAGCAGCTTAAAATCCATACAATTCTGACTGTCCCAAGTCCCCAAAGTAACCTTAGTATATTACATTTCTCTAATAATATATTGAACACAAAAGGCAAAGATGAATGGGCTTTCAATGTCCGGTAATAAAATTTGATTGGCTCCTAAGCTCCCTTCAGGTGTTCCTGGCATCTGTACTTCTGTTGTAGGTTCTTTGTGAAATAATCTTCTCACCATCCTCTTTTCCCCGAATTCTCTGCTGGCTCATTTCCATTACTCTGCCAGTATTACTCATGTAAGATCACTGAGAATGTTAAGCAGATCTAAACACTTATCTATTTAAAATCTTTCTGCTCTTCTTTTATAAAAGAGTGTTTTTGAGAAAGCGTGTTATGCTTGTATTTTTTGCATGAATTACAAAAGCACTTGCCAATCTCTCCTTGATTGTAGCAAAGAGCTGGTTTGTGAAATGGACTTGCTCTTGTTCAGATCTCCTCAACTCACTTTCCATCCACTTTCGTTGGTTTTGAATTTGATCTTTAAAATCATTTAAAATACCATTTATCCTAATATTTAAAGAGAAATTCTTTTTAATTTTCATGAAAATGAAACATAAAAAAACATACAGTTCTTCTACACCATGATCTCACTACAAAAGCAATTTGAATAATAAGTAAATGGATTTTTATGTTAATTTTTTTCTTAGTTTAGTCTTAATTTTCTTATGATAACCAAACTCATGTTGATAAAAGCTTCACTCAAACAACTTCCATAAACCTATTCAGATTTCATGTCATGAATTAGATTTATTCCATATACTCTTCAGTTTTGCCAATTTTGGTAGTTAACAATTTTCTGAAGTGGCAACATTGGTGGTATGGCTTTAGTTTCAAGGCTATAAATACTTATATGATGTTTGATGACATGTATTCTCCCAACAGGAAAGATCTTTAAAATGTATTTTGAAAGTGATAAAAGGCTTATGCATTTTTAGGCATTGTAAGTCACTTTCTGATCACAGCTTTTACATTGGCAAAACTAGATCTTTTACAAGTATAGGGAAGAAGTCAAATATGAGCATCAATGAGTGTGTGTATGTGTGTCCCCACAACTGATGAATAGATAAGACAAGAATGGAGTGAAGAAACATTTCTCCAAACACTTCTGAGTTGTCTTCTTATCCTGTTTTTTTTTAAATATACTGATTTTACAATTAAATATAAATAGATCTCAATCCCACATCTGATATTAGTATTTCACATCTGATTTTTTAAAAATCAGAATGCAAGAGTTACAGTTGTAGCATCTGTATCCGACTTATTAAAGGAGCCGCATCTTTTCAAGATTAAGCAGCCATTTCAGTAGGGCTTTCACTGCAACAATATCAATCTTAGAAACACACAGTTACTTCAATGAGAATAGGTAGGTGCTGCATTTAAGCACTTGTGTTCAAGTGCTTAAATGCAAAAAGAAAACTGAAGCATAACACAGCTATATTTTACACTTCTTTATATGAGTTAGGAAAATAAAGATCTGATACGGTTATGTATAGCATAAATTCTCTTCTCACCCGTTTTTATAGTCTTTTTTCTTCTCTAAACCTTCAAAGGTTTTATTATTTATTTAATGTATTTATAAAGCAAATTTAGAAACTGCCCAATTCACTCACAGAATGACTGTTTACAAAAACAAATTTACATTAGCCCGTATGATTTTCTGTCTCCTTTCCACTTATTCAGGTTTATGATAGTTCTTTTGCATTAAATAAGAAAAGTGTTGTTCTTACAGCTATCAGTGAAAGTAAACGAAAGCACTGTGCAGTTTCAGTTAAAGCATTGAATTAGCTTTGCAAAAAAGATTTATGTGATTTCATAAACATTTATTGTTGTTGGCCTGTCAGGATTTTTAAAGGCAAGTAAATTAATTTGGTGCTGTTCTGTCGTGTGTGCCAATACCATTGTACCATAAGTTCCCACCAAGCACATTAACATAATTGAAAAGCTTTGTTCCCTTACTTGAAGTCCAAGAGCTGCAATTCATGATGTTGATCACCCTGTATTGTCTTTAAATTTGAAGTTTGCTCTGAGTTTGAAGTCTCCATCTTGCCTAAGAGATGCATTACCTAATAGGAACAGCAACAACAATAAAACATTATGAGCTAAAATCCCAGCATTTACATTAAATACACATTATGACTGCAGTGACTAAGGGAAAAGTCAGAATTTCAGATAGATTCATTCTTATGAGCTTTTATCAGAATTAATTTCATTGCATAATAAAAAAATTCACATCAACTATTCCAAAGTAATTATTAATGTCCAGTGTTTGTTGGATTTTTTAAATAGAGTCTTTGTACAGAAATAATTAGATTATACATAGGTTGCGAGAGAGAAAGTGAAGATGAGATCCTTTTCTCTAATATTCTACATTTTCAGTTAAGAGCTATGCTATGTGCTAATCCATTTGGAATAGTCAACAAGTATGAATCATTTTCCTGAGAAGGTTTTAATTGTCCTATTTCCATCATATTTCTGCATGAAAGGCTTACCTTTGTTTTTACATAGTGACTGCTTTGGAAAACAGTCATTTTCAGTTATGACAGTGATGAAAAAGTAATTTTGCAACCAATGCTTAGAGGGTCTTTAAAGCAAAAGAAAGCTGAAGTGGGATTTTAAACACAGTACTACTTGTACCAGTAACTTGTATTATATGATTATGCAAGCATTTGTTCTGTTTTTTCATTGGTTGCAGAAGATTCTAAGAATTACGGGCAGATTTCTTTCCCCGTCGAGCATGTATTAGAAAATGATACAAGTATAAACATGATTATGAATACATGAAATGGATACGAATAAAAGGTAACAATAGGACAAAGAGGGTAGGCATGCTGGTGCGCTTATGCTCGCCCCTTAAAGACCTCTTAGGAATGGGGTAAGGTCTACAGTAGACAGTCTAAGGTTAACGTTTTGGAGAAGAAACCACAGAGTCAGGTAGTGCATTCCAGGCATTGACAACTCTGTTACTGAAGTCATATTTTCTGCAATCAAGTTTGGAGTGGTTTACGTTACGTTTGTATCTATTGCGCGCTCTTGTATTGTTTTGGTTGAAACTGAAGTAATCATTCACAGGTAGGACATTGTAGCAGATGATTTTATGTACTGTGTTTCATTTTACATTTTCTACATAGAACACCTCTGCTTTTTGTCAACAAGTATGACCCTTTGATACAGGAAAAATACAAGATTTGGGAAATTTGTATGTTGTTAATAAGGTTACCAGATAAACATTTCTTTACAAGGGGAACAAAGCCCATACACTAATAGTAGAGAGCCGGAGAAGTTTTGGTCTGTGGGATAGTTATGGAAGCCCCTGCAAAAGTCCCACCTAAGACTTTGCCCCTTCCTCAAAGCCTTCATGTTCTTCATCAAGAAGAGCTCAATGCACATATAAAGTCAGATAATTTCAAAGTTTATAGCTGGCCTACCTAGATTGACCATTCGCCTCAAGAATAGTGGTAGGCATTGACAGCTGCCCAGGAATCAAATTAACAAAATGAAAAATAATCTTGCCCTTAATTATGAATACATAAAAGGTAATGGTGTAAAAAATGTACTTAAGAACAAGATTTTTAACAGTAAGCAGCAGGTATGATCGATTAGTCTGAGAGTATATATATACAGTATATACAGAGAACGAGGTGACTGGATGAAGTTACTGAAGCAGTAGGCGTGAGCTTAAATGGACTCAAGAGGATGGTAGTGGACAAGAAGGCCTGGAGGAACACTGTCCATGGGGTCAGGATGGGTCGGACACGACTTGGCAACTAACAACAACAAAATAACCACATAAAAATTTTAAGTTTATCAATAACCTGGGAATTTCAATGGAAGAATAATATTAAATTTACTCTGAACGTTATATGATACAGAATGTTGGTGTATTACCCAGTTTTGATCACTAAAATATATTAACTTTCAAAAATTTCCTGGAAATATAATGAGCAGGTCAGATCTTTTTTTCATATTCGGCAGAAATACAGACTAACTTGAACAATTCTGAAAAATGATTCACGCCAGTTTGAGACAAACCAGTATGAAACAAATTCCTATTTCAACCTACAATACTATTATTATACTTCACTAAACCACATATCTCCTCAGAGTACATAGAACTGGCTTATAAGCAATAATTGCTGAAAGGATATTATCTGCTTCTTACTGAAAAGGTTGACAAATCCCATTAATGGAAGAATAGCTAACCAAGCATGGGAACATGTCTCAATGTCTAGAATCTTTAAAGCAAACTGGGAACTATTCTTAAGTATAAACATGGATATGATTATAATCTAAAACATGGATTTGTACCACATACAAAATGTGGATTTATCAATGCATAGGATCTATATTTTTATTTTATAAGATATAGAATTCAAAATAGCTATTTTGTAATATGAACTGAATTTAGTAATGTGCTGTTTAATTTGAAGATTTATACTGGATTGACCATAATCTTTGTTACTCGTTTTTAGCTTAAATTCAGTGGTGATTCTTAATGTGATTACTCAAATCTAATTATATTTTAGAAAACTAAATGACAATTTAAAATTCATCTTTATATTTTTTTTCAAAGTGTTCAAATATAAAAAAAAATCCAAATGCATTTATACTTCAATAAGTCGTCTTCAGCAAGAACAGACCTAAGAACATAACTCTATTCAGCATTTAATTCTAATTTTTAAAAAAATACAAAGCTTTCCTGGAATCTTAACTTTGAGGTCTGGTTGAAGGTACCAGAGAGTAAAACAAAAGACAATAGAAAAAACCCTATTCACAAGCAATTTTTCTCAAAATCTGAACACTTACCTCTACATTTAAAAAAGTGTCAGTAATAAAGCTCAAATATAGACAGGTTAAAATTGGAATGTAGGTTTCTTCCATTTCATAGAACCATAGAGCTGAAATATATCTTGGAGGTCTTGCAGTCCAACCCTCTGCCCAAGGCAAGAGTCCTTACACCATTCTGGACAAATGGTTATCCAATCTTTTCTTGAAACCATCCAGCAATGGAGCACCCATCAAGCTGTTCCACTGATTCTCACTGTCAGGAAATTAATCCTTATTTCCAGGCTGGATCTCCCTCTGATGAGCTTAATTGCTTCTTGTCCTGCCCTCAGGTTCTATGGATAATAAATTGATCTTTCTGTGACCATCCTTCAAGTATTGGAAGACTGATATCAGGTCTTCCCTTCTCTTTGTTAGCATAAAATGCCTAGTTCCCTTAATCATTAATTTAGCCTCCAGATCCCTTATCATCTTTATTAAACTTCTCTGCACTCTTTTTACAGCTTCAGCATCTTTTTTATATTTTATTTATTTATTTGTCAAACATGTATGAGATAACAGATATAAGTATAAACATGGATATGAACACAGGAAATGAGTATGAATAAATGAGGACAGTAGGACAGGCACGGTAGCCACGCTGGTGCGCTTATGCATGCCCCTTACAGACCTCTTAGGAATGGGGTGAGATCCACAGTAGACAGTTTAAAGTTAAAGTTTAGGGGGTTTGAGGATGTAACAACACAGTCAGGTAGTGCATTCCAGGCATTGACCACTCTGTTGCTGAAGTCGTATTTTCTGCAATTGAGTTTGGAGTGGTTTACCTTAAGTTTGTATCTATTGCGTGCTGGTATGTTGTTGCGGTTGAAGCTGAAGTGGTCACTGACAGGTAGGACATTGTAGCAGATAATTTTGTGCGCTTTTACGTTTCTGTCAATTTCTTCACTGTTATTTCAGATACCTAAAAGAAAATCTATATACATAGACATCCCCAGATGGAGCAAATAGGAATCAAATTCACTATATTATTGGAAAAAGAAGTTGGAAAAGCTCAGCTATAACAGCAAAGACATTGCCATGCCAGTTCACGGGTAACATAGCAATAGCATTTAAACTTATATACCGCTTCACAATGCTTTACAGCTCTCTCTAAGCAGCTTTACAGGTCAGCATGTTGCCCCCAGTTTACCGACCTCGGATGGAAGGGTGAATCAACCTTGAGCCTCGTGAGATTTGAACTGCCAAATTGCAGCCAGCCGGCAGTCAGCAGAAATAGCCTGCAATACTGCATTCTAGCCACTGTAACATCGAAGTTAAGGTGAAGCAGAACAAAGCCATCCAGTTTTCACAATGTATTTTTGTTCATTTATTTATTTTAAATAGTATTCTATTTAGTATTCTAAATACTAAATTCTATATATTAGCAAAGCCTTAAATATATTTCCAATTTACAAAAACCTAATACTAGAAGATGAATTTAAGTCAGCACTCTCGTCCTTACCACATCAGAGAACTGCAGAATTTATATCTATAGAAATATGAAGGATCTGTAAAGATTCTATTGAAACTATGCAAGCAAAAGCGGAGAATGACACTCTGGCCCTACATTAAAAGAGATCAAGCTACATACCAACATCAAGAAAGAAAGAAAAGAAACTTAACAGAGTGTACAAAGTATAAACAATATATTTATTTCACAAGCTAGCAAAATAATGCTTAAGATCATCCAACATACTGTAGATCCACATGGAAAGAGAGATACCAGAATTCAAGGTGGTTTTAGAAAGGACCAAGGACTTGCTTTCCTTTAGAAAGGAAGAAGAGGCATGCTGGTTATTTTAAAAAACTAGAAAGCATTAAAAAAAGAACTTAAAAAACTTCATTGATTGTATAAAGCTCCTTTAATTGTATTGGCTATATCAAGTTGTTAAAAAAAATGAAAAGTCCAGAACATCTCATTACCCTCATGAGAAAATTATACATGGAACAGGAAGCCACAGTCTGAATGAAACATAGCAAAACAGATTGGTTCCAATTTCACAAAGAAGTAAGTCAAGGCTATACACTCTTTCCATATTTATTACACAGATATATTGAGTAGAATATATATTAAGGGAAACTGCATTGGAAGAAGATTAGTTTGCTTTTAAAAGTGAAGGAAGAAACATCAATAACCTGTACTATGTTGATGGTAATATTCTGATAGCTGAAAATGCAAATGATCTGCAAGTTTTAGCAATGAAAGTCAAATAGCACAGTGGAAAAAAATAGGATTAATATTAAATATATAGAAGCCCCAACAAATATAAGAGCTTCGCAGTGAAGATATTGAGATATTGGGTGGTTTCTGTCTTTTAAAGGCACCTACCATGGTAAAGATACCCATATAACGTATCTCATAATTTATCATAGTATTCTTTATCCACCAGTATTCCAAGATTCTTGGTAGTTCACAATAACAAAAATAAACATCACTTTATTCATAAAGGTATTTTTATTAAAAGCTAATGTGTTTACAATTCAGAGCAATGTTCACTTCCAAATTGCAATAGTCAATGCTAATAATCAATCAGTGTTATAACTTTTTTAAAGTAATCTCAATGGGAATATTAAAAAAGCTGTAATGCTTTCTGGGGTAAGATTAAGTTCTGACTCCAGTATTAATTTCATATAGTATCTGTCTGTCTGTCTATCTGTGTGTGTGTGTAAATAAATGTATGGGTAGGAGTATGGTTATATATATATAGCGAGAGTGGACAATGTAATTTCATTTTTAATATGTGCCAGTGTGCTCACAGTAAAAAGTGACAATAAAGGTTATCTTATCTTACATAAAATATGATATATTGTATTTTATGGTACATTATTTGTACCTGTGATTGCAACTTATCACTCAGGAAATGGAATTCATTTTGTTTTCATCTATGTGCAAATTTAACTAACCTAGCATTTTTAAATGCAGTTTAAGTAGATATTATTTAAACATTAGTTATTATTTCAAATTTCCTGTTCCACAAATAGAGCAAACTTTTCACAGATCTTCATATTTGAATATAAAATACAAATCAGCTGGTTCAATGCTTCTGCATATTAAAGCCCCTTTTGGTATATATAATTGATATTTCTTCCCTGTTAGTTCATTAAATTGTGGATGGGACATATTATAATACAGTTATATCACCATAATCAAGTAGGGGAAATAATATGCAAAACCTGTGTTAGGACTGCAAACATTTTTGTGTATCATATATTTAAGTACATAAAAATCCCTAGTCAGCAATTTTAAGCTGACAGTTTTTTTTAAAAAATCATAAACTGCCGTAAATAAACTTGATAGATATGCAAATGTGTGAAATAGAAATATTTCAAATTGCAAATATTTATTGAGCTCTGGCCAAAAATGGGCAATTCCTAGAACTCAAGACTTCTCTAGCAATCTAGTGTAACTTAAAGACCTATATTTCTTTTAAAAAATGAATGGTTTTCAAAAATTTAAGATTAAAAAAATACAATAACGCTCATTTACATTTTTAAATGTTCCAATGTACTTTGCTACTTACAAAAGTACTTGTTAATTATTTCAGGTGTATTCAAATGTTCCTTCTGGATTGTGAATCCTTTGTGAATTTAATTTTACATGTTCAATGCATTTTGTAGTGCTAGTGTGTTTTATATGTCAATGTATTTTTCCCTTTCCTGGATATGATTTAAGAGATATGTTCTAATAAGAAGCACTTCTCATGACAACTGTGATGAAACATAACTGATGGTGAAAATTGACCCCTTAGGTGTTATCTTTTCATATTGTCTGAAGCTTTCTTTGAGATTATACAGGGTCAGTTGAAATATTCATCTTGTCATCTGTCATTAAATCAATAAAATTCATTTTTCTTTATCTCTGTTGTAAATTATCTAATATCTGTTATCATCAGCTATTATTGTCAAAGACTGTTTATTGCCCAGAAGAGAACAAAAAAGGCAACTTTGGTGTTCAAACAGTTAAAAAAAACAGTGTCTATTTGGCACTGAGGTAAGAGGTGCACCAGCCAGGAAGCAGTTGCACTTCCTTGGCAGAAGTGGCTGGCGGTGCGCTGGGTTGTTATTGGCAGTGGGCTGGGGGTGGCACTTCATTGACACTCTTCTGGTTTCCAGCGTGCACATGCGCACAGGCCAGTTGGCCTTCATGTGTGCATGTGCACCAGAAACTGGAAGATCAGGTAACCAGCAGGCATATGCGCACCGAAAACCAGAAGATCAATTTCCTGGCATGCGCATGCACACTGGGCAGCTGCTCCTCTGGTTTCCGGCATGTGGATGCATGCACGCACTCCCATTTCAGCACTCAGTGCCAAAAAGGTTTGCCAACACTGCCCTAAAGTAATTCATTAGCTTATATCACCAAGAGTTTTCCCTACATCATAGTTTTCTGTCTCCTGATATTTCTCATAGGTCATCTTGAAAAAGAGATCTTTTTTTTTCATTCTAAGATTTTTGTGGGCCAATCTCACAAAATGAGATTGGCCCACAGAAATCTGGGAATAAAACCCCCCGTCCCTATTTCATCATGACCTGCAAGAAATACCAGGAGACAAAACAACCAGCGGACATTATGTTTAGTAAAAAAATGGAGTATAGAACTTTATGAGACAGAAAATTAGATGGGGCACCAAAACTATGATACATACCCAAAACTGATGGGCAAATGGAATACTTAATACCCATCTGAGAGCTGACCTAGGTGCTATATTTTTTTGAAAACCAAGAGTTTTTTTTCTTTGCAGACTTCTTTGTTCAGCTACTCAAAAAACCTTGCAGTTTCCCAATATTAAACTGAAATCTATCTGCTTGCTACAGAAAATGTATTGCCTCCTGTCTTACACTGAGTAAAATGATAAATAGCTTCCTTCAACACATCTCCAGAAACATTACCTTCAGCACTGAACTACCACAGCTAAGAAAAATAATAGGTAGCTTTGCGCTTTCGTAGTACCTCCATTACTTTCTATTTAAGTCTGAAAGGCATATTTTAGCTGTCATTGTATGAAGGCATTTCTTCCAGTGCTCCCATCCAGACTGAGGAGCTGGGAGCTTTAACTAATTTGCCAGTAGGAGTAATGGATTCCATACGCTAATATTATCATGCAGAGAAGTTGCTTTTAAGTGACTTTCAAAGAGATGAAATGCACATTAGAGAAACTCCACGAATGCAAGTCCTCCAGTTTTAAATATCGTAGAAAGTTTGCCTCTTTCAGTCGGGTGGCTTTTAGAAGTGTGCTGAATTTTTAATAAGTGCTAAAGTAACAGTAAATAACATATAATTAATATTGTACCTAGATGTATTTATCAAGCATTATTAGAGGCCTTCAGACTCATAGCTTGAAACATTTGTGATAAGCATATTCTCCTGTTGCATTCAAATTATTTCCCATATTCTTAATTTATAACTTGGTTAATTTCATCAAGCCACGGGGACTGGTTTGTTATGACTATCCCTCCAGACGATGAATTGCTTTTTATTGTACTGAATATAGTTCCTGTTTTATATATGCAATTACAACATACTGTTTCTTTTAAAATTTGATTGTTTACTTCTTACTTTAATCCCAAATTATGTATTTGGGGAATTGTACACTACTCAGAGACAGCTAATTAGGATGCCTATAAGCCCTATAAATAAATGTAATTTATCTTATACTATGTAAATGTAGGTGGTGATCTTGGAAGTGGGTAAATGGAGTAGTTTAAAAAGTTTTTCTATACTTGCAATTCATGTGTTTGATTACTAAAATTCAATTCTGGTAGATATACTGTAGGTCTGCATATGGAATTTGTTTGAAATGGCTAGTTAGTGGACCATGTAAGGCAGATGGATTCAACTCAATGAAGGGTTTTACACCAGGCAAATAATATGATTGAGTTTATATTTGTGAAGTGGGAATAATTAGTCTTGAGAAAATATTCTATATCTGTATCTATTCTGTATTCTGTACCATCTCACAGTCGCAATCAACCATTGTAATAGCCACACAGCAGATGCACAACACACACTCAGCAGCCTGTTCCAGCTTTTGAAACTGCTGGAGTTGGCCTCAGAATAGAATAAAGTAAAAACTCTTGCCTTTCTTTTAGAAGCATATGGTTGAATTTCTTTATGAAACAGCAAGATGTTTCCCTTGAGCTTTAGTTGAAGCAACAGGTTCCTTTGAAGATCTGCAAGGCCTTTCTCCTAGCTCACAGCCCTGTTCAAATTATGTGAACTAGACAATGAGTGGTAGAACATTGTTATTGTTAAGGAGGTTATCTTTTAATATCCCATTGATGGCAGAAAAAGAAAAGAAAACCATTTCTTCTAGCTAACACAAACTGAGGAATGGTTTCTCATCACTACCACTATCAACCCTACCTCCTCTTGCATAGCTCCATTAGGTAGTGCAGGTCTGATAAATTCCAGAAGACCGCCTGTAGAGTTGAGTGATAAAAAGCCATAAAAATAAAACTACAGTGGTTCCAGGAAAGTAAGTCAGAAAATAACATTAGAATGCAAAACCAAAGAAAGAATCTGAAATTGGGACTAAAGAGTACCTGAAACTACAGACTCAGTTTCAGCATTAGAAAGAAGCCCTATCTATGTCTAAGGTATATGGCTCTCGAATAGAATAGAATAGAATAGAATAGAATAGAATAGAATAGAATTCTTTATTGGTCAAGTGTGATTGGGCACCCAAGGAATTTGTCTTTGGTGAATGTGCTCTCAGTGTACATAAAAGACAAGATACATTCGTCAAGAGTCATAAGATACAATGCATAAAGATAGCAAAGGTTGATTCCTATTGGTTCTATCCAGTTCTATAGAACCAGTAGTAACTCCGTGATGACATGACGGAGACGATTCTGTCAGTGTGTCTGTGGGTGCCGCCATCTT
>JANHFT010007360.1:89898-106527 GCA_032467955.1 Pseudoxenodon macrops
ATTTCCCCCCTATTTTCCTCCCCAAAAACTCAGGTGCGTCTTATACTCAGGTGCGTCTTATACTCTGAAAAATACGGGTAAGTATAAACATGGACATGAGCACAGGAAACAAGTACAAATAAATGGGACAGTAGGACAGGGACGATAGGCACGCTGGTGCGCTTATGCACGCTCTCTTACAGACCTCTTAGAAATGGTGTGAAGTCCATGGTAGACAGTTTAAGGTTGAAGCTATGGGGGTTAGAGGATGTGACAACATAGTCAAGTAGAGTATTCCAGGCATTGACTACTCTATTGCTGAAGTCGTATTTGATGCAATTGAATTTGGAGCGGTTTACCTTGAGTTTGTATCTATTGTTTGCCTGTATATTATATCAGTTGAAGCTGAAGTAGTCGTTGATAGGTAGGATGTTGTAGCAGATAATTTTGTGTACTATGCTTAGGTCAGACTGTAGGCGGCGTAATTCTAGGTTGTCCAAGCCAAAATTTCAAGCCTGGTGGCATAAGGTATTGTGGTGACTAGAACTCAATTCCCAATATGGCCTCATTAGTGCAGTATAGAGCAGTACTTCCTGTGTTTTTGCTGCTATCCCCTGTTGATCCAATCTAGGATTGTGATGACTTTTTGGGGCAACTGCAGCACGCTGCTAACTCATATTTGTGGTGAGTCACCTGAATAGCTAGATCCCTCTCATAGGCACTATATTTGAGACAGGTACTGCCTACCCTGTACCTCTGTACGATCTTATTTTTCTCAACAGTGAACTGCATCTTGTTGGATAGGGCCCAATGTTCAAGTCAAGGATCTGACAAGATCCTTGACTCTATATTACAAAATATTAGCATTTCTCTCCAGCTTAGTGTCATCCACAAATTTAATGAACGCCACTTCAATCTAGTTCATTTATGGAAGATGTTGAAGAGCACTGGGCCCAAAAGAGAATCTTGAAGTATTCTACTGCATACTTCCCTTCATGTAGATGTAGTTCCGTTGAGAAACACATGCTGAGTACATTTGGCCAGCCAACTTAAATCCATCTAGTGGTAGCACTGTCTATCCCACCTTCTTCTGTCTTATCAAGAAGTAGGCTGTGGTCTACTTTATCAAACACCTTGCTGATGTTTAAGTATACTATATCCATAGCATTTCCTTAGTCCACTAATATAGTCACTCTGCCAAAGAAGACAATCAAGTTTGTTTGGCATGACCTGTTTCTAACAAACATTTCGAGCAATAATGCTTGGGAACCTTTTCTGCGTTACAAAAAAAAATTCTGTATCTTTCTGTGTTTTACAATTGTATTAATAAACTGTCATTAGTCAAAACTAATGTTACACATGGAAAGTATTGTGATGATGCAGCATCATTTCTCAATCTCCTTATTTCAGCACTGAACCATGTTAATTGTACAATTGGCTTTTGCAATCATTCTGGATCTTAATTCCATCATAATCCTGCTGTATCTCCTTCACCACCTGTATGGAAAAAAAACCCATCTGTTTTTCTTCTTCCATTAACATGAGTCAGCAATTTTAAATCAAATGAAGAAGTTGAATGATTTGTAACATACAGTACAGATGAATAGATTCGCTTCAGACCCACTCACCTTCATCTCAATATTATTCACATAATTGTCCAAAGAAGACTGAACAGCATGAATATCTTTCTCTAGTTTTGAAATCTCATGCCTGCTGATATTGATATCTCCAGAGAGTTTGGCAATGCTAGCATCACATCTAGAAAGTTGATAACAAAGAAGAGGGTAGTTTCTGTATTTCCTCCATACCATACATTCCTTCTTCTATTAATCATTCAGAAGTGTATCTCCAACAAGCAATTTTCTTTCCTAAGGAAGGATTATGCATTTTATACCTTTACTCTTTCCTGATTCTTGAAAACCTTAGTTTCAGATGTCTGACTACTCACTTCTGCTAAACTCTGCTACAAAATTTAATTTAGTTGCACTACAGTACAGTAGTTGTTTCCCTTTTTAATTTACCCTAATGCTAAGTACATGTGCTTCTCATTTTCCAGGACATTTGGTGACATCATAAAGGAAGATGTAACTCTCCCCCCCTTTCTTATTCCACTTCTGTGGACTTTTTCTCAAACTCTCCAAAGGTTAATGTATTACTGTGCAATCTCCTATGGTTCATAGTCCTTACACTTTTCATTCTTCTTCTACATTCTTTTATATCTCCGAGGCAAAACCAACAAACCCTTGTAGCATGTTGAGGAGTTATCAGCATAAACTTTAATGAATCAGAGTTCATTTTATCAGATATATGAACAGTGGCTCATTAAATTTAAATATACATAGGTTGATTGATTATGTAACATTAAGTTGTTTTCAATTGCTAGTAACCACATATATCTCTTTTTTCCATGTCAATCTATCCCTGACCTATTCTTTCACGTCTCCCGGTGGTGTAGTCATTGCCTCTATAACTGAGCCCATTCACCTTGCTGCTGGTCTTCCTCTTCTCTTTTCTCTATCTTTTTCAGCATTAAAGCTTTTTCTAGAAAGCCTGGTCTTTGCATCAGGTGTCCAAAGTAGGATAATTTGAGCCTGGTCATTTGTCCCTTGAGTGAGAAGTCTGGGTTGATTTGTTCAAAGATCCAAAGGTTTGGTTTCTTGGCTGACCACAATATTCTGTCTTCTCTAGTACCAATGTTCAAAAACATCAATACTCTTTTTATCCTATAGAGTCCAACTTCTACTTCCATAGTGTGTCACAGAGAATACCATGGTTTGTACAATTCTGATCTTTGTAGACAGATCATGCTGCTTGAATATCTTCATGTCTGCTCTGCACACACACACACATACACCAGTTTTTTTTAAGAAGTTGGAACATCTGCCAATTTAAGATGACATATCGTTCTGCACATCTGACAAGTAGATTTTGGTTCGCAAAAGCTTCTAACACTGAAAACATTCTTTCAGATTTGTCTGGCTTTTTCACTGATGCGACATAAACTACTATGTGAAATCCCCAGAATATTTTCTCAGTAAATTATTTCATAGAAGAATTTTTATTTTCCTCTTTTCTGAGTGCCTTGCAACATGGCATTCTTTCTTCTAGAATGTCCTTGCTGCACATTATGTGTTTGTATGTGCATTCATATGCATGTGTGTGCGTGGTTGTTTGTTTGTTTGTTTATTTATTTATTTATTTATTTTTGTGAAACTCATTTTATTTTATTTCATTTAGAGACCACCCAACACCAGAGAGACTCTGGACACCTTTCACTTTATAAGGGTAGAAAAAAATAAAAGAAAGCAATCTCTTTAATTTATTTTACTGATTGATTTTTTTATTCTTGGAAACTAGGCCAGCTCAGTCTTTCTTTAGGTGAACACTGTAAGCAAGCGATATGCAAAAAGTGCTTACGTGGTTGTATAAATAATTTCAATGTCCTCTAGCTTAGCCCAAGAGTAATTATTCATACTCAGTTTCATTAAAATATAGGTTGTATAAATACTGCTGTTACTATGACAGGAGTTTGTGCTGATCTCAGAGATTTGTGTTCCAGCTCTTGGTTCCTCTAAAACAAACAAGCAAACTAATAAATATCAGAAATTGTCTTTGGCTTAACTTCAAACCATGAAATTATACATAAACTTAGAAATCATTGGATGTTCTAACAATCATATAGAAAAATTATATTATTTTCATTGTCAAACTACTTCATTCAAGACTGTCCATAGAAATAGTTTAAAAAAACAAATTCAAAATGGTGGTCACTTCAGTACAACCAAACGTCTGCCTGTTTTTGTATGCAGCCAGCACCTGCAAACACTGCTTGACTGTGTTAAGTATATTTAATTCTGACAGTCTGCTTCTAAGTCCACTGATTTCATTTATATGCCAGCTTCTATAGTAATTTTACTTACAGGTAGACCTTGCTTAATGATCACAATTGGCATTAGCAACTCGGTGATAAACAACCACATGACCATGATGGCTTTACAAGATTCAAACATTTCCTTCAATCATTAAGCGAAGTGAAAAATCAACCTATTTCCAAAGTACCTGAGGGCAGGACAAGAAGCAATGGGTGGAAACTAATCAAGGAGAGAAGCAACCTAGAACTAAGGAGAAATTTCCTGACAGTTAGAACAATTAATTAGTGGAACAGCTTTCCTCCAGACGTTGTGGGTGCTCCAACACTATAAGCTTTTAAGAGATTGGACAACCATTTGTCTAAAATGGTATAGGCTTTCCTGCTTGAGCAGGAGGTTGAACTAGAAGAAATCCAAGATCCCTTCCAACTCTATTATTCTGTTACAATTTTGTTTCCACTTTCTGTATCAACTGTGCTTGTTGAAAGCCAGTTGCAAAGCACATGAATGGTGATCACATAACTACAAGACACTGCAATATTGTAGTCATAAATGTGAGAATTGGTTGCAAGGTTACTTTTTTAGCACCACTGCAACTTCGTATGGTTGCTGCACAAGGCAGCTGGTAAGCGAAGACTACATGTACATTAGTAACCATACAATATTTCTAATTTCTTTCAAAGGTAAAAGTAAGAGAGAGAAAACATTCTTCAAGGTTAAGGACAACATTGTTTTAGTTTGAATTCTCTGTCTCAACTTTAGGTGCAATATTATGTTTAAGCAAATCTTAAAGAAAACATTATTTTCTCCTCAAAACTGTAATGTGCAGGAAGGAGAAGCATATGGGCTTGTGCTCACTAAGATTAAAACATGGCTTATCAAACTGTGAGAAGGTAGCTCCCACCAACTCACCTGGCCACTCTTCCACGTAGGTCCCCAACCCCCTGCATGTGTTTATGGTCCAGACTTTGCACAGCAAAATTAGTTCCTGATGCTACTTCATCTCTGGCTTTTATTTGTCTCTCCAACTCCTGGAATTTTATAAGCATTGTAAATGGCAGTTATATTACATCAGCTGGGAAGGGAAATAACTTATACTAAAACAGTTGGGGCACTTAATTTTCAAACCTGAAAGGCACTGTTAGCAATTTGCTTAGGTAACAATTCAGAATTACATTACAAAATAGATTGTTGGCATTTGTTCCGTTGTCTTACAACAATAAGATTGGCAGTATCTGTGGAACTTCTTAAAATGTGCAAAAGTAGTATTTGCATACATATATCACACATACATATATAGACAGTAAAATCTCAATTTTACAAATGACTAAGGAAGAAAGGATTATTCCTTAGGCCTAAATATCCTAAACTGCAACTCTTTTATGCATGGACTTTTTGCTTGCATAACATGATGTTCTTCCTGTTTCCATTCAATCATATCCAATTCTCAGAGATTGCCTGAACAAATCTGTACAGTTTTCTTGGCAAGGGTCCCCCCTCCTCAAGTGGTTTGCCATTGCTGGTGGTACTAGAACTCACAATTGCCTGATTTCTTGTCTAACCACTACACCGAGTGATGGAATTCAAATAAGTTAACAACCGGTTCTCTGCTCTAATGATTTCTTCCAACAGCCAGTTCACCAAACTGCTCAGAAAGTTAACAATTGGTTCTCCCGAAGTGGTGCGAACTGGCTGAATCCCATCACTGACTACACCAAACTGGCTTTCAAGATGTCATATATTCATAAAATGGCAAATGGGTATTTTTCATTGCACATGAAATTTGTTAAACTAAGATCAAATAAACAGAGCACATATATTGCTTTCAATATTCATTTTCAGTATAAAAATGTTAAGAATGTAAAAAATGGAAAATATCTAAAGCTCATGCAAAAACATTTTTAAATGACAAATAAGCTAATAAACCACATAATGGGATTAGAATGAAGGTTTTTAGCTTGGTGCCTTAACTACAGTACTAAGCAAACTGGCTGGAGTGTTATGCTATATTAAAATAAGCAAAACATGAATGTTTTGTAAAGCATGCCACATATAATGGCTCATGTACTCTTACTCCTTTTTTGTATCCATGAGGACAAAACCCATCCACTTCTCACGTTAATGAACTACTGTACATTAGTGTTTGAATTGAAATAAATGTAGGTATTTTAATTAGTAAACAATTAAAAATTTAAAGTCATGGCTCAATTCTTGCCTTGTTCTTTAAAACTTTAATTTGAAAGAAATCAAAGTTAGGAGCTGTGATTTGTTTAAAAGTAAAGAGAGGTGTCTGACATCTGTTGCCAGGGGGGAAAAATGGGAAAAAAGGTTTAGCAAAGTGGTCTTAAGCTGGTCATAGCGTATGCAAATAAAATAAATGCAATATACATGCAATGACCCACTAAGGATAAGTTCATATATTGTGCTGTTTGGATTGTATGCTTTTAGTACAGTACAATGAGCTAATCCAGCTCTTGTGTTAGCAAAACACATTTTATTGCATGATTTGGATCCAGACAATATAATTATTCTAGTCTAGATTTAGTTTTAAAACTATAGTACAGTACCACAAACGTCCATTATTTAATAGAGCGGATGTATGTAGGAATCAAGACCTCACTAAAAGTCATTGCCTATGGCCAGGTTGGGAAACAATCTGATTTTGTCCAAGAAAAACATTCTGTTACCGACATTATCACTCCTGGCCCACATCAGTGTCTACAAACTGCCCACAATGCAAGTGTACAAAGAAAGACAACATCATTGCCATGTTTTCTCTAATTTATTTCAAGTGCTTATTTATTATTTCATGAATATAATTGAACTTACTAGTATTAGGTATTGTCTTTAAAAGTTTTTCATTTTCTCCCATAATCTTAAATATTCTAATACAAAAATATGGCTGTTCTACTAATGGTATTTTTTATTTCTATATGTGAAATTTTGATTTGATTTGTCTTACTGTTTTCACAGTAGATAAATTCATAATGACTTTTAAGGCATTTACAAACATGCTGTGTAGTATGGAACCATTAATACTACACAGAAAACCTGTTAGATGTTGTTAACTTATCTTTGTTCCTGATGACCTCTTTTATAAGGTCATTCATGGTTTTATAAATTATTCATGGTTATTATGGCAGACATGCAAGAGAAGCCAATTAAAATTATTTCACTGTTTTAAAATATTCCATTATATCCCCCCCTTGTTTCCAGGTTGGCCCCTTTGGCTGGATTCAGCCCACGGGGCTTCAATTTGACACCCCTGATCTATGCCAAATACCCCCATCATTTGAAGATTTCCTCCATTTAAATGGTGTGATCCTTAAATATCTTGCAGATAGAAAATAGGCAAGAGTTTCTACCTTCCTGGGAAGTAAAAAAGCTTCTAGGAATATGTAATATGAATTTGATCTCTTTGAAGCTGAACATTGCAAAACTTCTGAATATTTAATAATAAATTGGTAGTAACTGCTGATACCTCTATGTCATGGCTCAGCTTTTTAACAACACTTGTGATTGTCTGGATGTGATTTTCCAATAGCTGGTGAGCTGTTGCCTCCCCTTGCTGAAAGCTCTTATTTCCTTGAAGGTATGAAACAATGCCATCTTTGATCCGAAATGCCTGATCAAGAAGCACAGCAGTGGTACGCTCCTGATTAGATAGCCGGTCCTCCAGGGAATTCACTCTGCTTCCAGACACATTGGGAATTGCCGGTAGAAATGGCTGGCTTTGAGTTCTGTCCAAAGGAATCACATGAGAGAAGTAGAAAGAAAGTTGAATGTAAATCCTTTATTACTGCACCCAGCTACAGCAACAAGATAAAATCATGAAGTACCTTTAGGTGGCAATTTCTGCCTATAACTCATGTGGCATATAAGTAATGAAAGACTCAGTATCTGAAAAGCTTTTAGATTAGAGGAGGAGGAGGAGAAAAAAAAAAGAAGAATTCAACTTTGGAAGAATGACAGATGTTGTGTTGTTAAAAAGTAAACACAGGAGTTGTTTTCCCTATTGATTGATTGATTGATTGATTGATTGAGTGATTGTCCAAGATCAAGCCATAGAATTTAGAAATATATCATAAAACTATAAAAAAATATTTTAGAAGTAATAATTAAACATGTAAAAATAACTTGCTATTCAGCTTCAGCAGAATTCTGATTTCAGGTTCCAAGATTAAACATATTTCCAACCATAGGAGCACTGTTGCTCGGTTAGGACACTGGCTTGACAAGCAGCAAGTTCATGTTTGACGCCCGAGTGCTGCCATGGGGTGTGGTAAGCTCTCATTCTTTACTGCTGCTCCTGCTGGGAACATGAAAGGGCCCCCCAAATGTCTCCGGGCAACGTGATCCTAATCCTTTCCACCTGGAAGCGTTGCCTCCGAGACAGGTGCAATGCGATTTCCAATCATCTGAATTTTTCCATCTCATACAAAAAATTCAATTTGTACAATAATGTCTGTATTATTATTTGCCTTATCTTCTAAAATTGGGCCTAAAAATCCAACAAAGAAATGGCAAATTATTACGCTATGATTAAATAGCTAATAAAATGTCATCTTGAGCCATAATAACTGGCAATATTCACCAGAAAGAATGTAGAGGTAACCTTCCATTTTGCCTCTAGCAGAATAAATATCTGACATTGAAAACTTAATTCTTCACTCCCAGTATTAAACGTTTTCTTCATAAAGTATGTTCACATTTGGGAAGTGTGTGTGCAGCTGTCTACTCAACAATGATGTTTATGCAGTTGCACACAAAATGTGTTTCTTTGGGAAGCTGTGAAAATGTTTTCAAATCACCCTGAGATTTCTTTAGATTAGTTTAAGGCAGCCTGATTCTTAGTGCAGTCCATTAGGATTTACTATATTCTTTTTAATAATTGATGTAGCTTCCTTAATATGCATGTTCTGGTTCATGAGCTTTATCTTTATTTTACAGCAACTTTATGAGGTTAGTAAGTTCCTGTATAAAATGGTGAGATCATAAATTACTTTATAACTTTCAGCTTAGGCCTCCTAGATTCATATTGATCAAGGCAACTATTCTATAATCCTTTCACACTTAAATTGCTCAGTAACTGCTATATACTTATTTTGTTGGCATAGAATAAAAGGCATTTTTAATTGTTTTTTCCATTGTTTTGGAATTTAAACCAAAACTCTTTAATTGTTTTGCCAGATTTTTCATCATCATTAAAATAAAAATAGCAACAACCCTATGAAGACTGAGTACAGGTAGTCCATGACATACAACCATTTGCTTAGTGAGTGTTTGAAGTTACAACAGCACTGAAAAAGTGATTTATGACCATTTTTCACACTTGCAACCACTGCAGCATTCCTATGGTCATGTGATCAAAATTCCAATGCTTGGCAACTGGCATGCATTTATGATGGTTGCAGTGTCCAGGGGTCATATGATTACCTTTTGCAATCTCCCTGACAAACAAGGGCACAGGTGGGAGTGAATACCTCACTACATTTCAGATGCTTCTGGATTGAAAGGATTAGCCAGCTACAAGCTGTTGCCCAGGGGATGCCTAAATGTGTTAACAACACACATTAATCAGAGAGCTCCTTACAGTTTCCTTAAGTCAATGGAAGACTTCAAAGAATTAAAATGTAGAGAGTGGACCGGGGTGAAATTCAGCAAATACCACCTCTGGCTGGCCCCAGTGGGTCCTCCTGGGGAAAGGAGATTTTGCAATATCCTTACCCTGGCACACCTACCAAGCCACGGCCACAGAATCAGTAGGGAAATTTTTTGAATTTCATCCCTGGAGTGGACCTATGGAAGCAACATTGGACAGAACCAATGGAGGAGCTGGCATCTGGGTTTGGTGAAAGCTGAGAAGTATAGAAATCATTGAGTAGTGTGTGCATGGGTACCACAAGATCCAGAGATACTCTGAACAAATGGGTCTCTCTGGTGGCTTCTCCCCTTTGCGATTGTGGTGACATGCAGACAAGAACACATATGTATACCTGTCCTTTGTATCCTGATCATTTGAAGACCTCATGGCCACGCAACAGAACACAATGTTGTTAGTTTCTGTTTAACTTATATGTATTTAATATTGTACGTTAAGTTTTAAATTTTATGTCATATAGTATGCTTTATTTTAACTGAGATGCTTCTGACATGAATAAACAAACAAAGTCATTGAGGAACCCAGATTCAGTTAATAACCCATGTTATTAATTTAATAACTGCAATGATTCCCTTAACAACTGTGGCAAGAAAGATAGTGAAATGGGGTAAAATTCACTTTACTGTCTTGCTTAGCAACTGAAATTTCTCGCTCAGTTATGGTTGCAAGTTGAGGGATACCTATATGTATTTGCTTGAATACTGAGGTTGAATCTGTTTCACATATTCTTTTAAAAATCCCTCTTAATCAGAGCCAATACACCCAATCTTGAGTCTGATAAACACTCATGATGGAGAGATTGAGGTATTCTTATTAAATAACCAACACCCAAGTTTTCAAAGGCAGTAGCAAAATTTTAATTTATATACTTAGCTTATAGAAACTATTTGGTGCCTTCAATGAAATATTAATTTCTAGGGTTTCTTCCTTTTATATGTATGTACTATATATAGTTATTTATGCATGTACTAATGCTTTAGCTCTTTCATACATAATTAAATCTATACCCTAACGAATTTCATATATTAATCAGTTCTACTCTACCAGATCATACCACTTTTGTTCAGCTCCATTGCATTCTTCCCCTTTCTCTTGATTTCAGACACCCACAGCAGAAATATTTGTTCTTTATGAAGTCATTAATTATTTCATGTTCTTTTCTCCATGTACTCATCTTACATTCCAAGTTACAATGTTGTTGTCATTTCAGTTATTATCAAATGGGCCTTTAAATATTCACTTTAGTCAATCAAAACTTTCACAAAATGTTTTTCAGAAATGAGAGAATTAGGGATCATATTAGCAGCTTTAATGTACTCATGCCATATATAATATTCCCTACTCATAATAAAAAAACCACTAAGCTGTTCTGGCACAATTTGGCCAGGTACAATGGAAACTTACTTTTACCCCAAGCATACTCACATTATTTTACACAAGCTAAGATTTAAAATCTAAATATTATTTTGCAAACCAATTTAGAAAATAGCCTTTAAAACACATTCCCCTAATAGCTTAGGAGAATAGCAATGAAAGCACAAAAACCCCACAAAGCACTCAGTGGAGGAAGTAACAGTTGGTAGAAAATGGTAATGAGGAAAAAGTAATAATCAGTGGGGAATAGCATTTAGGTCTGACCTAAATGTAATACATACAATTAACCACTATAATGTCCTACCTATCAATGACTATTTCACCTTCAACCACAACAATACACAATAGATACAAACTTAAGGTAAACTGCACCAAACATGATTGCGGGAAATACAACTTTAGCAATGCCTAGAATACACTACCTAACTCTGTGGTTTCTTCTCCAAACCCCCAAAACTTTAACTTTAGACTATCTACTGTTGACCTCACCTCATTCCTAAGAGGTCTGTAAGGGGCATGCATAAATGCACCAACGTGCCTACTGTCCCAGTCCTAATGTCACCTTTGATTTGTATCCATTTCATGTATTAATAACCATTAATTACCATGTTTATATCTGTTATCTAATACATGCTTGACAAAATAAATAAATAAATAAATATAAATACATAAATACATAAATACAATTTAAAATATTACCAAGGCAATAGCAGTGAATAATGGAACAATATATCCAGTACAGTTTTTAGGGAAAAGAAGGTCTTTTCTTTGAGTTATCTGGATAAACAGTGGCAAGGAGGGAAAAGTTTGGTGAAAGCATCTAAGTCAGGAGTTCAGTAGGAGACAGTGGAAAAATACATAAAGCGACTCATATTATATTGTAAAATACATATAGATTTGGAGTGGGGGGAGGAGAACAGAAAGGATAAGGACAAGAATTGGTAGTAGACAGAGATGTTCATGAAAGGTTATCTGAGGAACCGTCTCTTGCCAGTCACATCTACCCAACCCACCAGAGCGGGGAGGCAAAGAATGTTGCGGGTCCCATCGCCTAGGGAGATATACCTGGTGGGACCCAGAAGAAGGGCCTTCTCCATGGTGGCTCCCTCTCTCTGGAACATAATTTCCCCAGAAATTAGAATGTCTCTTACTCTAACGCTCTTCCAGAAGGCACTGAAGACCTGGTTCTGCCAACAGGCCTGGGGAATGCAGAGTGGCATGGAGCCCATTAAATGACTCATGTGATGTGTTGTCGCCAGAGTGTGGGGGTTATTTATTATATGATTTATTATATGATTCTTTCTTTTATTAGTTTTATTGTTTTCTATATGGGGTTTTTATATTCTTGTAAGCCGCCTTGAGTCACCATGTGCGAATAGGCGGCAATATAAATTTCCAAAATAAATAAAAGGGCATAAAGGAAGGCATCAATTCCTCTTGGTTGTGTCATTTCAACATGATTATTGACATCCTAAATTTATGGTTCACCTGGAGCTGGGATTCCAATTAATTCAAAGGATGGACATTGTTATTCAATTCCGTTCTCTGATCTAGACTCAGTTGACCAGGAACTGTGTGGCTGTAAGATCATAGGAGGAAATGAACTGGAAGGGAGAAGTTCTTTGAAAGTCCAGGAGTCTCTTTGGGTGTAAGTGCAAGTTCAACTCAATGAAGAACACCAACAGGCCTTCGCACATTTCATAGACTCAATAGCTGGGTTCATGTCCAATACGCTAAGGACCTTTGGTGCAAAGTGGTTTCTTTCTGGAAAAAGGAAAAGCTTGCAAAGTGTTATGCACTTAGATAACATAGATCTGGACTCTTAATTACACAGCTTCCCTTAAGTGGCTCCAGCTGTTGATGGAGATAAGAGCTTGAAATGAGTTTTCCTCCCCTTTCTGGCTAGAAAAAGGCAGGGGTTTTATAATGTGCCCAGTGGATGCAAATTATTCAGGGGTACCTAAATTATAATCTCAGTCAAGGAGAAGGTTGAAAAAAGTTTCTCAGTTTTGACTGTCTTAAAAATTTATTGTCTTAGTATTATTCTTTTTTGTTTTGTTTTGTTTTCAGGATGATCAGCGCTGATGAGATCTATAATGCAATGAACTTTTCACCAGAATGCCTGTATACTAGTTCCATCTCCCCACAATTAAAGTGTTATCCCTTTAGGCAGTTCTCATTAAAGTCAACCTAAAAGGTCACAATCACAAATGGCAAGGGGAAGAAGGAAGGGAGATTCTGCATAAACATTTACCTCTAATAACCCTGGATCTCCTTGAATACTTGATATCAAGATAATGAATTAAAACATCCATACAATGCAAATTTGGTTTTGATTTTTTGCAAAGCTGAGTTTGGAGAAACTGTTTTCAGGAACATTTAGATTTAGAGAAAATCAAAGGGTAATCAAAACTATATCCCTAGCATTTACCTAACATAAGGGGTGAATATCCTTTTTCCCACTGCAAGAGAAAACTATGGGATGCAGCCAAAACTAAGAGTCAATTGATCCACAATAAAAGTATGTCCAGTTTTCAGTATGAATCACACTGGTCCACCCCATTTCTCCTTTTGGACAACTCCACATGAAATTAGAAGGGGTCACATTAGGCTTATAAATTCAGATTGAATGTGAACAAAATTAATTGTTCAAACATGAAGACCAGACAGTATGGATTTATTCACTAAAGTCTGAATCCGAGAATGGAAAGTTGGAAAAACACTAAGAGAACACTAAGAGTTCAATCCCCTGCACACTTCAGGAATCAGTTACTACAATAACCCTGACATATGTCCATCCAGTTTCAGTTTAGAAACCTATAGTGAAAGAACCATTGCCACCTATGGGACATCCTGTTTCTTGTACAATGATGACCAATTAAATTCTCATGTTTTGTAATATGAACCGTTGTTTCTTACTCTGTCTTCTGGAACAATTCTGAACAACTGCCAGCTCTGACTTCCACATGACAAGTCCTTCAAATACTTGAAGGCAATCACCATGTCAGAATTAAATCAAATGCTAATAAGTTAGGATATTTTTTGTGCTTAAAATGTATCCAATTTTTTTTAATTCATAGCTAATAGATGTGTTTCTTCTTTCAGTTGAATAAATACTGAATATGTACAGCCAATCTTTATTTTCTTATGTATGTATTCAGCATTTTATTAAGATGTTATTTAATAGGCTTCTGTTCCCCAATATCCTAAAATAAATGTTTCAAATAAATAAAGGTTTCAAAGTAAAGCAAGTATTTCTTTTCTGCTGATTTTGGATGACACTAACCATCTCCATAATTCTAAATCAAGCTCTGGCATTATCAGGAATTTTCCATGGTAAAAAATATCCTCCAACACTCCAGCCATTATTGGCAGACAGGTAATTAGAAGTAGATCCAAATAATACAAATCTCCATAAGATACGTCCAAGGAATCTTATATTTATACACACAAACATTTATGCTTAACCTATGTTTAAATTCAAATAATCTAAATAATCCTCCCAAAGTACAAAATAAAGTTATTCAGTTAATTTCCAGCCACTCTTGCATCACTTTAATTATCCTCTTCAGCTACAATTAATTTGTTTTAATGTACATAGATATGAAAAAATAAAATCAATGAAGACAAATGTCTGTTGTTTTTTCTACTAAACATTTTAGCAGTTTAAAAATGGCAAGAGGAGCATTTCAAAACCCATACAAAACTCTGATCCAAAAACAAGCCAAGTTGACTTAGGAAGTCCAATTAAATTCCCAATTTCTACCCAACTCTTGATCCAAATTTAATCATTCCTTTGCGGTTAATTTGTTAACCATAATTAGTTCCATGGATGCCATTCAGTTGTAGTGGAATAACTACAGTTATTACTGTGGAGAAGAGAGTACAGAATGTTTGGAAGATAGTGGGAAGAAATGAGAGCTGGAGAGGAAGAACAGCAAGAAAATTATGAACAAGAACAAGGTAGAAGTGAGGCAGAAAGGAGAGGAAGTGGGAAAAGGAAGGGAGAAAGAAAGGGATAAGGGAAGTAGAGAGTTGAGAAAGAAAGAGAAAGGGAAGTAGGAAAGGGTTGGAAAGTTGTTGCAAAACTAGATGATATAGAAGATAAGAGAAGGGAACAGAAAAAGCACAAGTATTTGATGGTGAAATGAATAAATAAACTATGATGATATTTTATTAAAAATTATGTACTGGTAATTGGAAAGGTATAAATATGTACTCTGACAACTGATGCTGTAAGTTGTATGTAGGGAGTTGGTGGTATAAAAAACAACAACAACATTAAATTGCATGAAGAAAGGCCTTAATATTTGTATTACTTTTTGCATCTCTTATTTGGGATAAAAACATGCACATATATCTATATCCCATTTTTGTTCAAGGTATATACATAAATATGCTTCAAAACAATTTTGTGTGTCAGGTTGAAAGTTACCAACCGAGCTGCTGTGGCTGCAAATAGAATGGAAACTGGATTTCTTTTAGTATCAGTCAAATATATTAGACTATAACTTAGTGTTTGACCATCCTGTTTCACTTTTCAACTGCTTCCTATTCTGAAAATAAATGTAGATTGGCCTGTCCTTCAGCCACTAGAGCTCAAGTGGACTAGGGACCATCATAGCCCTCAGGAGGTTATATTATTCTATTTTTACATGGTCTCTTTTTGCAACTCAATGGAGAAGATGGCAGAGATTCTAAGCTGTTATGAGATCAGAATGAAATATTTAACACTATGGTTATAATAAAATAAAATGGCCAAGAGATGACACCAAACATCACAATACGACAAGGAATAGGAAAAATGAAGAAATGAAAAATGAAAAGGCTGCATATCTCCAGAATCACATGAAAAGGTACAGAATGAGGAGACAAGAAAAGATGGGGGAGAAAGGGGAAGATCAGCTCAAGAACATGTGGCAAACATTAATCACTGCAAGAGTTCTTCAACCTTTAACCACAATTCAACAAAGACCAAGGCAAAATGCCCAATTTACACAATGTAATATGTTGGTGCCATGGTCAAAGTCTGACTTCACTATTGTGTGTTCTTATTCCTTGGAGAAAATGCCAGTTTTTATTTTATGAAGGGAAAGGTCAGGAATCAGGATAGACAATTTGCAACTTTTTCAAATGAACGCCTTACAGTGACCTAACAGTGACCAACCTATAGCAATCAAATTCAGGAAGAACATCAGACAATACAACTTCCTCTACCAAATAACATCCTTTGTTGCCAAAGAAGGCCTTCCAAGAAGGAATGCATGGAATCTTCTGTGATTATTCAAATCCATCATTACAGTAGACAGTAGAGAAAAAATTGTTACTTGATCCTTCCTAAACGTAGGGTGGTGGGGTTGGAGATGTTACTATTGCAATAGGATGAGACCCCTTGATTAGAAGGGAGAGCACTGACTATGTTACCTAGTTCAGTAATGAAATATCTGAAAGAAAACAATGAAGCTCAGAGTTCACCAAAGAACCCTCAATATATTTTTTCAATTACTGTGGTCATAGATGAATATTGAAAGGAGTATCCTACTGATTCTTATTCATTACTGTAGTTTGACAGAAACTGTGTGTCTCTGTAGTTCAAAATAAACTCACTCATTGTTTTCAGATGGCTATCTGCTCATCTATCTATCTATCTATCTATCTATCTATCTATCTATCTATCTATCTATCTATCTATCCTCAGGATCTCACTCACTTACACAAATATATAAGTTAAAAACTCTTTTTGAT
>JANHFT010007360.1:106627-117211 GCA_032467955.1 Pseudoxenodon macrops
ATGCAAATGGAGATGGCAGTAATCACCCCTCCAGGGCTCAGGATATGCAAGGGGATTAGGCAGAACACAACACATATGTTTAATATACAGCCTATGGTTCCTAAAAGGACTGCACAGCTTCAACATTCGTTAGCTTGAGGAAAGACAACACTTTCAGCCAGTTTTAGTAATAGGCTGTCCATTTGTAAGTATACATTCCAATTCAAAGGTGTTTTTTTCCAAACACTGGACTTTCTTGATTTTGTACTTTGAAAACATTTCACTTCTCATCCAAGAAGCTTCTTCAGTTCAAAAAAAGACCCCAGAAAGTCCAGTTGCCTTTTGGAAAAAGCACCTTTGGGACAACCATGACCTGGCTGCTTGAGAATTTCCACAGACATACAAATTCTGACTTACATACAATTCAGGCTAAAGGCAAAGTTAGGAGCAGAATTTGTTCTTAACCAGGAAAAGGGGGACACTACCCATAAACATGTAATCTCTTCATTAGTTAAAACTAATACTTAATTGCACTAATTGTATTCCTTAAGAGACATCCTGGAGCATCTATTGGAGGGAAAGGCTGCATGAGTCTTTGCAGTCAAGGATAAATATTTTAGGCTTTCTGACCTTCTAAAATCAATACCAATATGTTAGTAATGATTACAACAACCTTGCACCCATTTACTTATTCATTCATTTGCAGTTTGTACTTTACTTACCTCAGCTCATTTTCCCCCCTCATGAATTCACTACCATGTATCTGAAATAGACATGATTAATCCTTTCTGTTCCAGATATTTTCAAGGCTAAATTTTGTGGAAAGTGTTTCTTAGTGTCCCCAAATCCGTATTTTAATTACACGTGTTCAAGATCTAAACTAATTATTTCTGCTAGGATAAAATACACTATCAAAATAAAGATCACAAGGAATGCTATTGTTGTTACAAATTTGAGTGGTTCTGAGAGACCTTTGTCCAAAAAAAGAATTAAAATAAAATTGAAGAGAAGTTTTCGTATATTACTTAATATAGGAGCAAGTTCATGAAAACATGTATTGTATTAAATATATAGTATAAATATTATAATATAGTTTGGAAAAATAAATAATGGGCAAGTGGTCTGGATATAATCTAAGAAGCTGATTCTACTAATGAGATGCATGCACTTTGGTCAAAATAGTAGACATAATAGTGCAATACAGATAAAAAACTGGAAGTTGCCATTTGACTTTTTTCACCACACCCCACAAATACTTTGTTGTGGGTAAAGGAATTTCCTTGGTTACCAACACTTGTTCTGAAGTAGACGCCAAAAAGAAAGGAAGTATTATTTTTGAGCAGTTACTTAAATAGCCTATATCTTTGGACAGCATTCTCAAGAAAAAATATGAAGCCTCTTAACTGCTGTGATAAGAAAGCTATCTGGTAAAGGAATTAGTGTAGTTCAAACATAAGTCTTATATAATATTTCATTTTATAAGCTTTTTAATGTCAAAACTAAAAAAGGTTTATTAATGCAAGTCAGAATTGCTAGTTTGAAATTATTATAGTTTAGCTAATCATAATTCACAGTTGACAAAAAGTGAATATTTCCAATTTTCTTCTAGTTTCCTTTTGTTTTAGAATACTTATAAGTTATGATCAATGAAAGATTAAAATATGGTTCACTTACTTCTCAAGGTATTTAACCAACTCTGCAGTGTTCTCTGTTGACATTTTTATTTGAAGTATTATCTGTAAAAAAGAAAATCATTTTTTTCAGATTCATTAAACTAATCATTGTAGCCTATTAAGGTAGCAAATGTCACATTATTAAATGGCTTGCAGAAATTTTAAAATAGTCATATAAAGTACATTCATCACTTTTAGTTCTATTTATGTAGAACACAGTCAATTTTGGCAAGTAAGGCGCTAAATCAAATTCATCTAATCAGGTCTGACGCTACAAGTACAGACAATTCATGTTAACATACAGTAATAATTATACATAGTATAATTCTTTTGTTCACACTCATGTTTAAATTCAATTAAATTTTTTTTTTAAAGGAAAGGAAAATTTGGTCTTTTCACCCAGCATCACAACTTCTTAATATTGTTTCTCCATAGTGGCAAAGAAATCTTTTAAAATCTTTTTATATGGTATAGCACAGGGGTAAGCAACCTGCGGCTCTGGAGCTGCATGTGGCTCTTTCACCCTTTGAGGCTCTCGGGTCACTCAAAATATGTGTCACAACCGCCAATGTGCAACGTCTGTTGACACACGATTTATTGAGCTTTTCAACCCCAGGTAAGCCAACCATGGATAAATCCAAGAAAAGAAAAAAAATTTCAGAAGAAAACAGAACTTTTAATTCAACTACATATGCTAGTTTTGTGGCCACTCAAGAAATAGTCAGACACGGGAAGGGTTTTGTGGCTCCTGGTGTTTTCTTTTCTGTGGGGAACGGGTCCAAATGGCTCTTTGAGTGTTTAAGGTTGCAGACCCCTGGTATAGCATGATGGCATTACAATGCAGAGTACAGACTAGGAAAACATAGTACTACAAGATCAATATGTGAAGATATTTCATGTGAAACTTTAATTCTTCCTAACTATGTTCTTAATCGTGAATTTGCTTCAAGCAATGAAAAAGAAACCTGATCTGGGCACAGGAAATTATCAATTTGATAGCAAGTTAACTGAAACACAATTCCTAGACCAGCCACCTGAGTTTCTCGTTTTCAGTCAGAGCAGTTTGTTTTTAAGTGGCAAAATGTGTAGGAATGTATTTATTCCACCCGATTGATGAAACTGAACTTCTAGGATAACCAAATACCTTCTTTAGATTTATCTTACACAACATGAGAGAAAAGAATCTCTGATAAAATAAAATTCCTATATTATGGAAGTTCAACACTGACAACAGTCCTGACCTATGTCTCCTTTAGCTATTGAATAGTTTGGTTGAAAACATTTCATAAATGTCTTTAGAAACTTTTTTTTTTGGTGTCTCTAATCCAATGGGAGAAAAATGAAATGAGTGGAATTAGAAGTAGGTAGTATCATTCATCAAGATACAAGGAACCCTATATACATTTCTTTCTCTCTTCTAAGACAAGAGACTGACCAGCGAGCTTACGTGGAATTTTTGTGATAAGGAATTGTTTGTGTCACTTCTTAGCATCTATGGCTTGAGGTACTGTCAAATGATAGAGATGGCCCTGACAGCTGTTAATTGATATTGGATGTACTCTATAAGCAAAAGTTTGAAGTTACTAATTTGATCTACCTCTGCAGAAAGAGGTAGAATGTGATGAGCCAAACTTCTACCTGAGACTCTTTGCTCAGTCAGATTACTGAGAAAAAGTTTAGAAATGTTTGTTATTTTTTGTTTTGATTTACTGCTTTAAGGCATCTTCCAAATATTCTGTCCTCAGAATTGGCCTATAGAGTTGGCCTACTGCTATTGCTCATGGCTACATGGCATCTGTGAACAACAGTAATAATAAAAGAAATTGGAGGCACAAGATAAGGAAAAGAAAAAGAAACATAGCTAAAACTGGTTTACTCCAACATCGTTCATTATATCTCTCCAAACTTTCTATCCTGGTTAGCCATGGTTGCTTTATCCATCTCTATACACTGTTTTATATCTTGCATTTTGTTCTTTTAATTTCTCAACTCTTTCAGTTCCATTAACCTACAATTTCCTCAATCTTTCCCTTATTTTCACTGCATTCACTCTTAATTCATATATGTTTTGTGATTCTCCCTTTATAACTAATCACCTCTATTTCTTTTATATTAGTCATTCACTTATATTGGTTCCAATCCATATTCACTCAGGAAACACTTGACCTTATGTCTTCTTGTCTTGTAGTACCCCACACATACAGGCAGACACATAAACACACCCACCCCTTATAGGTGCTCCAGTCACACTACATTCAACTTTTATGCATCCCTTGAGAAACTCCTATTTTCCCTTTTTTCCAGCAAATATTCATTTATCAATTCAGATATAATACTACACATTTTTAGCAACATTTTTGTATCTTAGAAATTGTTCAATTATTTCCCCATATTTAATCATCATTTTGCCAAGTTAGTGACATTTACCTACCTGCTCCAATTTTTCATCATTAATGTATAACTTGTTTGTACCATTTATTATATAATAAATAATATAATTAGCAATAACATTATTGCTAATGATAGTATGATCAATATACCAAAAATGTTACATACTGTATAACTAGCATTTTTCTTAGAACTTTTGCCTTTCATAATCACATTATTTATTTTTATTTATTAGATTATATGGCCACACATATCAAATACATAACTCTGAATGGCTAACAATATTAAAAATAACAAAGCCACATACATGATTATGATTTCTAGTGACTACCTATTGGTTGTGATGCCATCTACAGAAGCTTTAATAACAGAAATATCAAATTAATTAATCTCATTGGAAAACCCAACAATCATAAGTAGCAGAATTTTAAAATACCATTAACAGCATGAGGTAACTTAACTATCTTACCTCAGACTAAAGAGAGCTATGTCTTTTAGTCTAACAACTCTTGCAAACGTGACTGTTATCTGGAAGACTTCGTACTGTTATCCAATTCTGAAAGATGCTTAAAACTGGCATCGTTGTTTCCTTGGTGATGTCATGAAGTCAACATTCCATTTTTATGACTTGTGATGAAATTTAGGAACCTGTCATAGTAAAACATACTATTATAAGTGGTATTTAATTGTGATCCTCCAGATGATACCATATTGTAACTCCCAGAAGATACAACTTGTTTGTCTGGTGATACGTAATGCAAGGAATCGAAGCACAGTGCAATACAAAGATAATTTCTCATTCCTTTCTTCATTCATTCATTTTTTGGCTTCTATGCCAGTTGATTCCTGGCAACTGCCTAGATTAATCTCTGAAGTTTTCTTGACAAGATTTTCAGAAGTATTGGGGCTTTAATTAGAGTGAACTGTCCAAGATCACCCAGTTACCTAAGGATGGTCTAGAACTTTCTCAGCATCCTGACCAGCACCTTAACCAATTTGGGTCATTTTATTATATTTTAAACTGGCCTTTTTAATGTATATTTTGGGCAACTCATGGGGATGAACATACCTAATATATTTCTGCTCCTATCTCCCCTACAACAATAACCCTGTCAGGTGAGATGAGTTGAGACAGTGACAGGCTCAAAGTCACCCAGCTGGCTTTTATGCCTAAGGGGAGGTCTAGAATGCAGAGTCTCCTGCTTTCTAGGTCAGCACCCTCATGCTACGCAAAACTGGTTCTCTTACATCTCTCACTGATGTTTATCCCTTAATGGGACTTCTTTTAGTATCTTTGTTTGCATTTTCAGTTTTGGAAATGACTTGTTTATGTTGAAAGATGGGAAACTAAGCTTTAGTTGTTTGCTTGTTCCCATGGAATTTATGTCCTTAAAATATTATTGCAGAGACAATTTCTTTCAAATGAGTGGTTAACAAGCATTATAGGTTAACTTTTGCATAGTCACTTTCTCAGTCCTAGATTGGAAAATTGAAAAATATCTATTTACCAACCATCCCTGAAGCACCATGTTAGATTATGGACCATAAACTTCAGTAACGAGGCCTTAATTCTGCAATGCATTGATTAAGATCATAATACTAATTTATTATTTATATTCCTAATACCATTGATTCAAACAATTACATTTGTATATATATATATATATAAATATATATGTTCAACAAGTTAGCCAAGTATACATACAGTCAAGTCTTCATTCAATATTTCATCAACAGTCCTCTATGAGGGGCATGCTCAAAACAATTAAAAGGCAACTTGAATATCCAGTTTCCTGGGATAAAATAAAATAAATTGCCTTGTTCAGTTATAGAGACAATTTTGAGAAATATGATTAATATAATTTGGCACAATGAAACCAAATGGAAAAGCAGTTCAAACACAATCAAATGAATAGAATATTATATTGTGATTTTCTAATACCTTTTCCTCAAACATAGAATAGCTTTGGCATTCAGTAGCCTAATTCAATTATAATCTCTTCTATAGATTACTGTAGTATTTCAAGGCCTCTGAAGGCCTTTTCTATTAGAAAAAGGAATTGTATTTTGATTTTAATATTTGGTTTTGTAAAAAGCTATAAATCATTCACAATAATACTCTCAGTCCCAGAAAAGCCTAAATCAAAGCTCGGGAGGGGGGGAAAGCCCTTTATATTTCAACTGAATCTAAGATGAATGTCCACTCTAATATTCTTCTGGATTGCTAGGAAGCTATTAAAATGTTATTTAAAAAATGAGCAATACCTGTTGGAACAGTTGGCAGAGGAAGTACCATACTTCATTCTGGTTGAAATTCAGAAAAGAAAAACTCTGTATCATTGGTTTTCCCCCCCATTTAGCATGAAAGGCAGCAGACTGGTTCCACAGCACCCAGCACTGTTACTAAACTCCTTTTGTTTATTTTATGTCTCTAGGCAACCAAAATGCCTACTTTCAGTCCCGGAAGTAGGCAGGAAAGCTAAGCGCTCCTACCAAACTATGAGTGACTGTATATTTGCTTTTCATTCTGTGTTCTGCATTTTGCTCTTCTGGAGCTGGCACACTCTTCTGTAAGATAACACAGTTGATTTCATCCCTGAGGCTAGATAGGATCCACCATCATTACATCACTCTAATTAATAGAGAAATGATTTGATATTCTAGGAAGGAAATTCCTATGGCATCCTGCTAAGCCATACTGCCAGAAACACCTTCTCTCTCTCTTTTTTTTTTTATAATAGAAACCTACACTAGTGGTTAGTTCTGTATTAGTTCCCTACATGAGTAGGAAGTACAGTACATTGTCAAGGTTTGCAAGCATGGTATAAGCTAGCAAGGATGGTGAAAGTTTGTGAACAGACTATAGCAGCTTTCTTTAAACAAGTAATGGTGAATACTTCTTGTAATAGAGTGAGGTGTGCATTTTGTGCATTTATCTCCTGTGGGTTACAGGTGGGTTATCTCCTGTGGGTTACAATTGAAATTACACATTTATCTGGACACGCTGAAAAAGATGTTTTGCCACTGCTCCTAGTAGCCAATTTAGAAAGTTCTACTGACTAGAGTAGCTGATTATTCAGTATGCTGAACATAAAACAGCTGCTGCTATTGCAAGAGGCTTAGATGCAATAAAAACAAGATTTGTGGTATGCAGAAATCTAGCACCAATAGAAATAATAATTGGAAATAGTACAAACAATAGCCAGGAGTAGGTTATGAAATGCAAAGATGAAAAAAGGATCATCAATTTCTCATTACTTGTCTCTTTTTCAGTTGAAAAAGCAGCAGCCAAATTTTAGCACTATCTTTATTTATTATCAGACTTCTCACCATTAACAGGTTTCTTAAGAGAAGCATGCAACACAGTTGTCTTGATGCAATTAGAATACAAATGTCCACCCAAGTGCTATTTGTTGCCTAGTGCAGAAGAAATTTGGAAAAAAAACACCAACAACTGCTGGGATAATACTGTAAAAATTGCTGTGCTAGTTACTCTCAGTGATTAAAATGGCCTGGATGGAGGGGAAAAAAGAATGTAGCAGCAGCTCAGAGTAGAATATACGCTGCCAAGCAGCATAAAAAGGCAGCATGACATCATCAAAACTGTAAAACAGGAAAGTAATGGTGATAGGACTGGTAAAAAAAAACTTTGCATTTTGTAGGCTAGGTCTCATCTCTTTTAAAGGGATGAAATATTTCAGCATCTGTAACTGTTAAAATTGTTGGGGATGTTCAGTTCTTATTTGACCAGAGGAATGAAAACAAAATAAGCTGATAGGCAACAAGACATTTAAAAAAAAGAACTTTGGTAATTCTAAATGGCTCCTAATGTACTTAGCACAGTGTGAAAGAATGTATATCTTTGGGGAAGGACGATAGTAATGAAATGTTAAAGAAGGAGAAACGACAACCCAGCCTTCAAAAAAATTGAAAGAATGAGAAACAAACTCAAAATAAGCCTATCTTACAACAATAAAGAATATTCCTTGAATCTTACTGCTTCTCTTTCATAACCTTGCCTGTTTTGATGGATTGACATGGAGAGATGAAAGAGTATGAGGTTTTCAAATTTTATTTTTATTTATTTTAGTTTGTCAAACATGTACAAGATAATACATATAAGTATAAACATGGATAAGAACACAGGAAATGGGAACAGTAGGACAGGGACGGTAGGCACGCTGGTGCGCTTATGCATGCTGTTACATACTTCTTAGGAATGGGGTGAGGTCCACAGTAGACAGTTTATGGTTAAAGTTATGGGGGGTTGAGGATGTTACCGTTCTGTTGCTGAAGTCGTATTTTTTGCAATAGAGTTTGGAGCAGTTTACCTTGAATTTGTATCTATTGTGTGCTGGTGTATTATTGCAGTTGCAGCTGAAGTAGTCATTGACAGGTAGGATGTTGTAACAGATAATTTTATGTACTACACTTAGGCCCAGACCATAGGTGGTGTAGTTCTAGGTTGTCCAAGCCCAAAATGTCAAGTCTGGTGGCATAAGGTATTCTATTGTGAGCAGAGGAGTGGAGTACTCTTCTTGTGAAATACCTCTGGATTCACTCAATTGTATTAATGTCCGATATACAGTGTGGATTCCAGGCAGACAAGCTGTATTCAAGAATTGGACTAGCAAAGGTTTTGTATGCCCCAGTTTGCAGTACAATGTTACCAGAGAAGAAGCTTCGCAAGATTAGGTTAACAACTCTTAATGCCTCTTTGGCAATGCTGTTATAGTGAGCTCTTGCGCTTAGATCATTTGAGATGAGTACTCCAAAGTCCTTGACAGAGTGAGGGTTGTCTACAAGGTCGTATCCACCCAGCTTGTATTTGGTGTTCTGATTTTTTTTGCCAATGTGTAAGACAGAGCATTTGTTCATTGAGATTTGGAGTTGCCAATTGTTTGACCATCTGACATATAGTGAAGGTCGCTTTGTAGGGCAGCAGCATTGTCTATAGTGTTGAATAGTTTTATGTCATCAGCTGCTTACGGTACAATATGATCGCAAAGGTCACTTATGTAAAGTAAAAAGATGTGCATCCTAAAACGCTGCCTTGGGCGACACTGCTGTTAACTGGTGCAGGGTTTGATAGGGTGTTCCCTATTTTGACTACTTGTTGTCTGTTTGATAGGAACACAGCTATCCACTTTGCAGGGATCGAGAAATGCCGTAAGAGTTTAGTTTTAACAGTAGTTTGTCATGTACCATTGAATCAAAGGCTTTGCAGAAATCTATGTAAATTGTGTCTATTGCTTTGCCCTGGTTAAGTTGTATAGTCCATGTGTTTTTGCAGTGAAGGAGTTGCAGATTACAGGACAATTTTTTCCTGAAACGAAACTGTTTGTTAGAGAGTAGGTTGTTTGTCTCTAAGTGGCGTGTAAGTGGATTAGTTTATTATTTTATTTATAACTTTGCAGGTGACTCAACACAGTGAGATTGGTCTGTAGTTTTCAACTAGGCTGTGGTCTCCCTTTTTGAAGATAGGGATGACCGTGGCTAATGACCATAGGTTGGGCAAGGAGCTGGTTCTGAAAGATATCTCATAGATTGTACTTAGAGGTTCTGGCAAAGCCTTTTTAAGAAGTAGGCACATAATCCATCAGGGCCCATAGATATAGTTTTAGGTTGCATAGTGCCATTTCAATGTTATCTTGTGTAAAATCAATATGTAGCAGATCGCTGCAATTAGATGTATGACTAGGGAATGTGGGGCATGAGCCATTGCTGCTAACAAAGACTGAACTGAAGAATGTGTTGAAGAGGTTGGCCTTAACAGCTTCATCATTACAGTCTTTTCCGTTTGGTCCTTTTAGGGGTCCGGTAGTTTTCAAATCTTTTAAATTTGGTGTTTACAAAATTATAGAAGGTGTGGGTGGATTTCATGTGTAACAGGTTTTCCTCTTGTTTGCAGTGGTAATTGGTGCATTCTGCCTTTATCTGGCAACATAAGGTTTTGTAGTGGCTTTTAAAGTTAGATACATAGTCAGTTTTGATTTTTCGCCAAAGAGTTTTTTTAATTGTAGCTTCCTTATTGTTATGGGTAATTTGTTTTTTCTGGTTTTGGGGTGTACTGGTGGTACGTATAGTTTTATGACTCTTTTGACTTCGAGCAAAAAAGTGTTATAATGGTCTTCAGCAGTGTTACAATCAGCAAACAGAATGTGCCAATCAAGAGATGAGAGGTTGGCAGCTATGAGATCACTGGATTTTTTAAAGTTATAATTTGGAGTCCAATCATTATGATCCTCTTTGCAAGGACGTAAATTGAGACAAAAGTCAATCATGCTGTGGTCACTGTTGGAAAAGTGTTTTTTTATTTGTTGATAATTTTTATTTGTTGACTTGTTGATAAGATCAAAAGGAAAAGTATGAGACCAGGGACTAGGTTGTTGTGCTCAAATCCAAGGTTCAGAAACAAGTTCAAAGACTTGTTTAAAATTGGGGAAAAGATTTAATTGTAGAGGTGTTATTAATAGAATAGAATAGAATAGAATAGAATAGAATAGAATAGAATAGAATAGAATAGAATAGAATTCTTTATTGG
>JANHFT010007360.1:123135-152671 GCA_032467955.1 Pseudoxenodon macrops
GTCAGCTTCAGCACATTATTTTATCCCCTGGTTAGGACTGAAAAAAAGCTTCTAAAGCACAGCTGATAGAGAGAAGCCATGAAAAAAGTCTGCAAAGCCCGGAAGATCCTGGTTAGGTCTGAAAAAAAGGTTCTTCGGAGGGAGTAGCAAAGAAAAAAGCCTGCAAAGATCGCTTCACGTGCCTTGTTAGGTCTGGAAAAAAACTTTGAAAAAACTACATTCAGAGTATAAGACACACCCAAATTATCAGCCTCTTTTAGGGGGGAAAGTGTGTCTTATACTCTGAAAAATACGGTAATTACTATTGGTATTACTGTTGCTTTCTTTTGCCACAGTTCTTTTATTTCTCTTTGTATTTTGTGATTTTCTCCAGTTTTTTCCCGATCAACAGTTGTTAAATCTGGGGTGTTTGTCTGTTTGAATTCTAAAGTCCAAAAGCACTTATTCATTTTCTTTTTCTATTTTGCAGTCCCACCATTTCTTGGATTGCAGGCATTTTTCTTTTCAGCAATATATTTTTCAATAAATAGGTAATTACAGGTAGCCTTATAACTGTAATTGAGCCTGGAATTATGATTATAAATTGTTATGGTTGGAAGTCAAGACACCTACGTGACCAAAAGTAATTTTCCAGCTTTTTGTGCTGTCATTGTTAAGTGAACATAGGGGGTCATTAAGCAAACACAACAATTATTAAGCAAACACTGCAGGTTTTAAGTGAACCCATTCATTTGAATAGGCATTCTGTTTGACTGGGAGCCACAAAAAACCATTGAAAATTATGGTCATGTTACCACAGAACTCTGTGACTGGCTGTAAAGCTGATCTACTCGACATACAGTCATGTGGTCATAGGGGGGGTGCCACCATTTATAACATCCAGGGCAGTGGTGGGTTGCTGCTGGTTGGACCGGTTCGCCCAAACCAGTGGTGGAAATTTGCCCCCGGTCTCTGTACCAGCAGCGAAGGCCGGCTGGCCATGCCCCCGAACTGGTCCTCCAGTCATTGCTGCTTGAAAGCAGCCGGAAAAGAACCTTCTGTACATGCACAAAGCCGCCTTCTTCATGATGCGAACTGGTAGGGAAGGTAAGAGGAACCCACCCCTGATTCAGGGGTGCTTTATGGGCCATGAAGCACCCATTCCTTGGCCATCATAACTTTGACCAGTTGAAGGTGCATGCCTGTAGGTTAATCCAGATTAACATACAAAATTAAATAGAACTATAGTGAGCAAATAATATATTTATTATAAAATACAAACCTTTAGTTGCTAGTTTCAACTCGTTCAGCTAATCTGCAGAAAAACAGTTGGTTATTCAGATAATTCTTCATCTATCCTATGGATTACACAAGACGTCTGAATAATATTTAAATTCTTAAATAAAATAAGTATTTCTATATCAAGGACACAATGTTCTCTAAAATAATACTGTGGTGAAGTTTTATGTATTTTGAAGAGTCAGACCTAAATATCCTGATTTCAGAGAAGCAGATTAATCTAAAATATCTGTGGGGAATCAACATTATATGAAAAATTAATACGTCTGATTGGCATAAGTATTGTTCCTCATATGTTTATACTCTTTACCCTCTCTAAAGAAAAAATATCTCTGCGTTTACAGATAACTTCTACCAATGGAAATATTTAACAAGGATGATTATAAGGTTAAGAGTTCTTCAAGGAAAGGGATGATGGACAAAACAACAACAAAAACAAAAGAAGCTTGGTGTTCAAAATCATGATATCCGTTGCAAGTGTAACCTTCCCAGACTTCAGCAAAGACTGTGTTAAAACCCATGAGGCATGGAGATATTTAACTTTGTCCAAATTTTATCTACTGTATATCCCCTGGAATGCTCAGAGGATTTTTATTTATGTTTTTTGAAAGGCATTTTCTATTTAATGCAAAACTGCACATTTTGAAGCTTTTCAACAAAGATAGAAGAAAATATGCATTTATAATGGATTTAAATTCATTTATATTTCATGGATTCTTTCATTTTTGGCCATCACACCTCCTTTAGTGTAATGTCTGCACCTCTATTAAAACAAACAAGTTGCAAAATAAACACAAAGAACAATGAAAACCATACGATGAAAGTATATGAAAGATGGATTTATTGTAACAATATAACTAAAAAGATTTTCATACCTCCCCTGGACTCTGTTTGCACTTTCCCAAAAGAGATGCACCGCACAGTTTGGGCGATCCAGCTATATTTCAAAGGCAAATTTAGAGCAGCATCTTATCTTTCAATATAGTACAATACTTTGTAGTGAATGTCTATTTCCATGTTAGCATAATGCTTTGTGGGCATATTTGCTATGCTTGAATAACTTTGGCAATTTAGGAGCCAAAAGAGGCAGAAATGTAAAGACTGAAGAGAAGAAGACTATACTCATTTCTTTCTCTGAACCTAAATGTGTTGAACAGTAATAATACATCACAAAAGTGTTGAAAATTTTTCATTGAATAAGAAGGAAAACAATTTGCTTCTTCATCAACTCCTTCCTACCTGTATTATTCCAGTGTATGGGATATAGTGCAGATTTGCATTAAATCACAACTCAATACCACTAATAATATTGGACCAACACTTAGAGAATGGGATGTGCAGATGAAGCTATATCCACCTCATCTAAGTGTTTATCTTAGCTTGTAGATTGCATCCTGGTTTTCCAACCGTTGTGCAACCAGTTTAAGCTTATTTTTCATGGAACTCTCACAGTTCTGATACAGCTATTATGTTAGTTAAAATATAATAGTAACTCAACAGAAATAATCCAGTACAGTAGCTATTATTTCTTTAAGCGTGGAGAAAATATTTGATAGTTTCTTGGAATTTTCTGAGATGACTGTTAAGCCATTATAGGCTCACTGACATGATCTATTTAATCTCTAAATCACCTGAAACTATGTGTTGTCTTGGAAGTTTAACCTTGGTTACAGTTATGATAACAGCTTGCTTTTTTTTAAATTTGCCTTTAGATCCACTTACTTGTGGTATTAGAAACTTTTAATAATTGTGTATTAATTGTGGTTTCTGATAATTTTCTGACTCCTGGTAACTTTGGTATAAGAATATCCAGAAGCTTTCTCAACTGGTAAATTTGAATAAATTCCTGTTAGAAAAATGAAATGAAAATGAAAGAAAGAAATTTTTAGACTATTTGTTGTAAAATAAATCAAGCCAGATGAATTTAATTCCCAGATCAATTTATATTACATGGGGGGGAGGGGTTCTCATTTTTATTCTTACACTATTTTAAATGAATCTATATTATTAAATACTTTTCTGTTAACACACCTCCCAAAAAATCACAGTGTAAAGTATAATTATCTAATTGGAAAAGATGAAATTGTTTTTCCTATTTTCACGCATATCATTGGGCATTAATTCTAGTTTTAGTTATTGATTGGAATAAAAAAGTTCATAATTCAGCCCTATATACTGAAGTATTGACAAGTACTGGATCCGTGTTCATGGTCAGTATCACTACATCAGGGGTGGGTTCTAACTTACCTCACCGCCAGTTCACTGCCTCCCGTGCTGCGTGGGCATGCCTTGTGGGCACGCACGTACCTTATGGGCATGTGCATGCGCAGTAGAAAAAAAATTCCCCCCAAAAAAGGCCGCTAACAAGATGGCGACGCATGCGCAGTGCCGGAAACTTGGCTTCTGTGCATGCGCAGAACAAAAAAACCCAATAAAAAAAGATGGTGGCGCCCATGGAGAAGAACCGGCTATGTGACATCACCAGCAGTCTACTACCTACTCAGTAGAACCAGTCTGAACTGGGAGGAACCCACCTCTGCAGTACGTGCACTTAATGTTGCAGTATCTCTGTTTGTGATTGTAGTAAGCTTTAAGCTCCATATGCTGATGCTCTGGATTAACCAGCACTACTACGATAAAAGAGATGAACTGGAAATACAGTGATCCATCTATTTCTACAATTAAACAGGCCATTCCACCTCCATCAAATGCTGCAGAATGCAGTCTTCATTATTGCTGTACATAATTATTTCATTATTTGACTGACATGAAATGAAATTGTTACAGAATAAAAAATAACCCAGAAGGTCTAATAGAAAATGTTTTCAAATGAGAGAAATATACTTAACATTTTAAGCCCAATAAACTTTAATCATTTATATGTGCCTTTCTGATGAAACTATACAAACAATTTTTTAAAGATTTTACCTAATGATCCTCAGAAAATGAAATACCAAAGGCAGGGGTATCCAGAGGACATAGTCAAAAAAGTGAAGCTCTACCCATCAAAGTTCTACATCATACAGAAAACAGGAAGATCTTTGATACACTCTTGTGGTTGCCATCTTGGCATTTATATTTGAATAAAAGGCAACACTAGGGCAGGGATAGTAGGCATGCTGGTGTGCTTATGCATGCCCCTTAAAGACCTCTTAGGAATGGGGTGAGGTCTATAGTAGACAGTCTAAGGTTAAAGGTTTGGGGGTTTGGGGAAGAAAAAATTGATGCAAGGGAGTTTGATGGTTACTGTTGTTTTGACAAAGCGACTCACTCTTTGCACACAGGCCTGTTATTTTATGTAGTATGCAAAGACTAGTGTTGGAGAAAGAAAAATGTCCTTGCATCAATCAGTATACAGTTTCTAAGACTGAATAATGGATGTGTGTGACTCAGCTCAAATTCAAATGATCAGATTTGATTACCAAAATCTATTCATAAAATTTATTTCAGCACTTTAACCTGAAGTACTGAATGAGACCAATTTGATTTTTCAACTGATTTGAAACAAGGGCTTTTGTGTCCTTGCATTAAATTAATTTGCCTATCCAATTCCTAAAATCAATTCAATTAAGAATGAATTTTTCCAAAATGAATTTCTAAATTAAAGCCCTACTGATTTGAAGAAACACTTTTTAAAATTCCAAACACAAATATACATTTGTTCCATTTCCTATATTCCCTTTATACCATTGTTACCCTAACAGAATTCCAGATGTGTTGCATTACACATAATTGCCAACCTTTGGGGAAATATTAATTATATGAATTTTAGTCCAACATATCTCAACTGTATGGGTTTGAAAAAGAGTGCTGTATATTCATGGACAGAATGAAGCAGAAGAAAAGTGTTTTTGTAATGTGATTTATTTTTTTTAAAGTGAGGCAATTACTATTGAGATACATTAGGCATTTATAAGGAGGGTTGTTTGGCTTATTTGTATCCAGCAAAATGGAATTTCAGTTGCTAATTTTCTTCTTTTAGGAAGCTGACAACAGCAATCTAAAACTCAGCAAAATAATGGGTTACAAAATCTCAATCCAGGTTCCAGAAGCTGTTATCTCTATAGCTCAATCCATTATCTGGATGAATATCAGTATTATTTTTTATTTTGTGTCCTTGCCCCTAAGACAGGAGTTGGTGACTCTGAGTAATAAATTGGTGATAAATGGAGCTCAGTCTAAGGGGGGGGGGGAAATGACAGGATAATTTTTTGTTGTTGTAACCACTTATTGAAACTGCCTCTCTTCCTTTTCCCCACATCCTCACTCAACAGTTCGATATTTCAAAAGAACCCAAAGGATGTTTTCCCTGTTGCGTGGAGACAAGAAAGTGTACAATCCAAAAAACAGGTCTTTCAATCTTTCCTAAAGCTACAAGATAAAGCAGCCCTTATAGATGTAGCTTGGGAATTGTATACACATTGTGTATACTAGAAATCTCAATTCAGCCCTCACACTCTTCTCCTGAGAGATTCAGCAGACTGGGAGCTTGCCAATTCAGGCAGTCTGTTTCTCCATAAAGAGTCACAGCTTAGTGGGGGTTTCACTATTAAAACAAACATTGCCTGATACATTTGCTAAAAATGAATACAATAAAAGCAGTTGTGCATCAGATTATTTAGCATCTTAGCATCTATAGCAACAACACTGATCACTGATTCTGTTTTTCCAAAGTCTAACTAAAGAGATTTTCCTCAGTGTTTTAAATATTCAAATGGAACTAACTTCAAGAACCTCCCTGTCTACCAGCCTCTCATCCTGAGGTCCCATTTGTTAAGCATTGAATGGAGGCAGATGTTCCATAAGATCAATCTCTCACATCTAGTGCTTTCCAAATATATTAAAATGAAACTGTAAATATTCACATAAGCATCATTCAAAATCGGACTAGTTGAGAAGGCTGCATCTAGGACAGTGATGGCGAATGTATGGCACGCGTGCCACAGAGCCATTTCTGAGGGCACGCGAGCCTTCCCTGAAGGCTCCGGAGGGTGATAAATGGCCCAATGGGCAAATCAAAATCACTTCCGGTTTGCTGTTAAAATTGATGTGCCTTTCTAGAAGTATACATTATTCTCTGCTATTTAAAAGAAGGTACAATAGCACTGGGCCTCTTCAGATCAAGCATTTATTTTAAAAAGCTTCTTCATTTTGTTAAGTTGTCTAGAACAATAATAAAGCAATCTTTAAAAAATAAGTCTAATAATTTGAACATTCTACAGCCATTTATAGTTAGTGACTTACCTCTTTGCAGCAAACAACAAACAGCCAGTTTCAGCACAGCCTGATTAGCATAAGAAAATAAAAATCTGCCTCTACCTCCCAGCAATTTGTCTTCTTGCAGTTTTAGTTTCACTTTCACTTTTGGCACATGCCGCCTGCTTGCAGCCTGAATCAGCTGTTAGTCAGGAGGACAATAATTGCTTGTGCTAATCAGGCTGTGTGCTGTTTGCTGCAAGGAGATAAATTGCTGGAAGGCAGAGGCCAAAGGCTGCGTAGGACTACATTCGGTGTATAAGATGCACCCAAGTTTTCACCCTCTGGGGGTGGGAGTGCGTCTTATACTGAAAAATACACTAGGTTTCTTGATTAGGTAATGATTTTTAACTTATTTGAAAGCAACAAGATGGAAATCCATGTTGCAGGTCATGAGACATCATTGAAGGACCTTGCAAGGTTTGTTTGGTTGCCCTTGCTGGTGAAAGAACCCAGTTAGAAATGATTGGGCAATCTGTACTAAGTCAAAATTCCTAGACTATGTTTGTGGCTACATTCATAAAACAAGCACTGAATAAAGAAAATAAGTTTATGTAACACCTGAGCCAAATCAAATCCATGCTTCCGTGAAATGTGCAGACATAACCTCAGTGTTGTTCAGAGTGCTGCAAAGTATTTTTATGTAAGTGCTAACAAATTGCCGAAGTAAAATTTAAATCAGTATATGCCCTTGGATAATCTGCATTTCAGATGAAATCTTTTCTCTTTTAAATATATTTCTTCCTTACAACTTTAAATCCACATATTTATTACTGATAATGTAGCTGTGCCCAGGATTGTTAGAAGACATCGGATGGCAGCTGAAAGGTTGCTTTCTGACAGCATTATTAGTCATGCCCTAATTCTTAGCACAATGACTTGGAAGTAAGCCCAGTTGATTGCAGGAGCACCTGCTTGTAGACATAAATAAGGTTATATCTATACTTCGTGGCATTGTTTTGTTAATATTTTTACCCATTATGAATTAAATTTTATTGGCGGATCTAGCCATGTATATTTTACAACTTTGAGTTTTCCTTCTGTCACATTATAACCATATTCCTCTGCATTACTTGATTTAGCCTAATTGGTATAATTAAAAGCAAATATAGAAGATTTTAGTATATATATAAAAAAACCTACCGGTATAAGATGGACAGCATAGAAGAGTCAAATGAAACAATGCCGTAAGAGAGTGCCTTGATATTATTGTATGATAAAGGTATTCTTTTTTTTAAAATGGTACTAGTTGCATTGTCTGTTTTTTGGATTTCCCTGTTCTTGCAAACATAATTTATTACCCCTTTTGTTTATCCCTAATGCCTGTGTGGTTACAAAAATCTATAATAGCAACTGCATTTGTATACTTTTTATTTTTGTGGAGATAACTTGATAGCTGAATGCATAAACATCTTGCAAATCTTTGTTGGAACCTTTGTATGCATTGTCAAAGCAATGGGAGTTGGATTTCAAGTAAAGTAACAAAAAAAGCTTGAGAGAATTGCAAGTCTGTACATATATATATATCCATGTAATTTACTCAGTTTTAGTAGGTGTACAAAGATAATATTAATTACATGGCTTTATAAATGAAGTGACTTTGGATGCTAATTACAAGGGGAAAAGAACTCTAAATTGTTCTGTTTTTGACACTACATAGTAACAGAACTGACTAGGTACAATACATAACATGGGATAAAACCCAATAACATATCTAGGCATGGAATGTGGGAGCAACATACATGAAATAACGTGCGTCAAGAATTAAAATTGAATTTATAGAGTAAAACTTCACTTTCAATACTTTCAAATAATTACCTTTACCATTTGTGAAAGTACATAATTATATAACATCTATAAAAATGACACAAATAAAATAAAAAATAAAAAATAAATGGACATGAATCACATAATTTGACTTTGAGTAAGAGTGAAGTTTGAACAGAAATTATCTCTATTATATCCTGTTGAATTGAACTTTGTTGTTACTTCTTAAATTGCTCTTGAAATGAGATTTCCTGAAACTTGTTTCTCTACTCTTTGCTTTAGAAATATTTAGTTTAAGTGAAAATATAGTTAAGAACTCTAGCTGATATTATAGCTGATATAGAGTAATAGTCCAACTCTGTTAATTGGCCGCTCAAATAAATATAAACTGAAAATGGTTAACTTGGGGACAGTTAAACAATCTTGTTCTATGGGTATAAGGGAGTTCTCTGAGTGAAACTGGAAGCATATATTATTCCAGGAAATCTCCATATTCCACAAATCTGATTAAATTAACGTGCTTCATGGAAAGTTAATATTTATTGCAGGATTTTGCAGCAAGCCTGTAAAATGAAATGTTATTGGCAGTATATTTATTGCTGACAAGATTTGGTTTCATAGCTGTAATCTCAGGTTTCCATAAAGCAGCACATGATAATGTGGTTCCAGTCCCAGAAGAGAAGTAGAGTGTTCAAGAGGAGGTTTGTGGTCAAGCTGAGAAAGGAATAACAAAAAGTTGTTAAAGGCAGCAAACTCTAATTATCCTGAAATTGGCAATGAAGTCTTTGCTCAAGATTCATAATTGAAATTCATCCTGTTCTCCAAAAATTTATAGGCAAAGATTTTTATATAAGTACCCAAATTTCTGCTTCTGTCAATTGAACATATCAACTTTAAGTGATAGAACTTCTCAAAAGCAAAATCTTAGATCTGAGTAGACTGTTACTTTTTCCTCAGGTTTGTGCTTCGTTAACCTTTAATTTTTGGCTCAATAATAATTGATTGTAGACTTTAAGATCATAGATTTCAACGTTGAAGTGGTTGGTTTGGTGAGGCCTGGTTCTTTAAGTTTAAGGTTTGATGGAGTGGTATTTTAAATTCATTATTTGTTGTATTTAAATATGCCTTCCTACTTGATTGAATATTAAAGATTTATAATCAGTAATTAAAATATATAGAAAATATTTTTTTTAATTGAAACAAGTGTTAAAGTTGTTAAAAGTCTCCTCTTTTGTAGGCAAAGAAGAAATAAAGTTTCAAAAGAAGTATATTTCATAGATTTGGACTGCAGCAAGCAGAAAAAGGTGTTCTTCTAAGTAGCAGATAAAGAACCATCTAATTGAGAGAGGCATTTTCAAAATGATCCCTTCTGAAAATTTTAGTATTCAAATGTGCTTCAATGGATTGGTTGGTTGTACAGCTGGACCCATAGTTACTTAAGGTTTAAATGATTAAATGATATAACTTAAAGTATATTCTACCCATAAGACAAAACCCTCATCTTTGATCTTTGATTTTTTTTTTAGAACTGAAAGATAAGGTGAAAATACCATTAAGAAGATGTTGTAAAGTCCCAATATTCTATTATAGATAATATTCTATTGCACTATATTGGAGATAAAACATGTATTTTTTGGAATGCTATTCTATACAAAAAATGCATTGCACATAGAAAATGAACATTGCATGGAAGTTGTCCTAGGTTCCTTTACTACATTGATTTATCCTTGGTAGATGGATTTTTTTCCATGATTAAGCTTATAGAAGTATTAGTGCTGATTTGTATTTGGCCTCCTCATTTTGTCACATGTGTACTGTAGATATAACCAGAAGCTAAAATATGATAAGAAGAGGTAAGTGAAGATCTCCAGAAAGTAATGCAATCTTGGAATGAGAAGCTAAATTTGGAGAAGAGATTGAATGCATAGTCTTGCATAAGACTGATGGAAGATCCAGAAGACATGGTTTTGTCATCTGGCATACAGATCTGGTGAGGTTGATGCACAGCCTGCTAAGTAGTTGTATTTTTAGGAAAAAGAATGGTGCTGATTATATTTTTACGATTTCAATAATTTTATTTCAAATTATTTTTGTGGCTATGTTTGGTTAATTTTGAATTATTTTCTGGATTTTTAACTTCGTAAGCTGCCTGGAGTCATAGTAGGAAGATGGGCAGTTCTATAAAATAACTTTGCCAAATAAAAACTTGACTATATGATTGGATTTCCTTTTCTGTATCAATTTTAATCAGCAGGAACAACAAGACAAATCTATGAAGCAACTTGAACGTAACAATTTTTACACTCTTATTTTCAGGGTTCCTTTTCAATTTGCTAAACTATTGCATGCAAAATGTTATAGTTATAAATAAACTTACAAACACTAATTACAGTACAGATGTGCTATTCATTTCATATAACCAGATAGACCTGGAACTGAATACTGCCACTAGGGTAATCAAACTTGGTATTCTGCACATAACCATTATACAAGAAGGTATTTATTTCCTTTCTGGAATATATTCATGTTAAATCGGTTGATTAGCAATGAATGGAAAGGACCTATTTTTGAGAAAGAAAACACTGAGTGATAGAGCACTACGTATATTGTTGCTTTTCCATTCTGTAGCTTAGAATTCTGTTCTTACTGTACAGTAAGAACAGAATTTTGACAGTTGGTTTGTCGGTTTATTTTCTATTTAGGTAGTTGTAAATTTGTAATTGGCTTTCATTATGATTATGATCTTGAGGTGGGAAACAAAATCCAGTAAAAACAGTAAAATTGTGTAAAATTTCAACACTTATACACACACAAAATCAGAACACCAAGATAGCAATAGCAAAATACAGATTAAATTGTAGCTGTTGAAAGTTTATAAACATGTTTTAAAAGTTACTTGGAAATAAGAATCTAATGAGATTTTATAATAAATAGGATAGGGTTGATAAATCCAAGGACTTGGGGAGCGTAGACAACAGAGTTATTAGTGTGGATAGATGTAAAAATAGCTTTCTGCCAAGGGTGAAGTTTTGAACGAGATTTCTCATAAAAGACAATATGGTGATATATTTTTACATGGTACAATCTGTAACGCACGTGCCAACATTGCAAACAGACTGGTGGTGATGGGAGGTGATTTCTCAAAACTTAAATAAGTTAAGTTTTTTTTCCCGTTAAAAATTCTTGGCTCTTAAAAATCAAATTAATTTCTAATGGAGTTGAATGAAATTTGTTTAACATAAACTCCAATGACAAGAGCTGAGCTGAAATGTTTGTCAATCTTTACAAAAATCTTATTTGGGAAAAGAAAGAAGATAAGGTTTTATGTAGAGGCTCCTAGAAATGCATAATAGTTTTCCTGTTTTAAAAAGTATGTCCAGTTGATTGAATTTTGTGACGAAATTCACAAGTTGTGCATAAAAATATGTATGATTTCAAGAAGACAGCAGGACAATAATAGCAAAACAAATCGACATTATCCTAAAAGTACCTGTGATCATTAGTAGATGAATTAGGAAGAGTGCCTGGTACCTGTATGCCTAGAGCAAATCAGTAATTGCAATTTTTTGATCCACAATCTCTTAATTGTAGCATTTGAGTTAGATTTCAGCAATATGATTGACTGAAATGAGTTTCCTTATAATGGTGAAAAAACTGTGCATGAATCACTTAATGATGATAGATTTCAACACAGCAGTGACAATAAATATTCCATACATCTAAGGGTTCAGTAAAAAATACATGTAGGTTTTGCAGTTTCCCCTTCATGATTTTTAAAAGCCTGTACTGAATTTTTGGTTGAACTCAAATCAAAGGTTATATAATAGAGCTATAGCTGTGGAATCAGTCCAGATATAAAGCTAAAATAGCTGAATAAGTTAAATAAATAAATTTAAAATAAAATGAAGTAAAATAAAATGTGCTAACATGTGAAGTGAATACAAAGCATATATTTGTCCGGAGTACTTCTCAAAAAATTTTTAAGAAAGAAGATTTGTTCCCTAATTAATGTTACACATATTTTTTCTTAAAATGCATGTAAAATCAAGGACAAATGCCTAAATTCAGAATAATAATACATGATTATATAAGATCAGAATGACAAAGGTAATAGAAATGTGTCAAATATTTGCAAAGAAATAGTGGCTCATATGGGAATGATGTGTCATGTCATTACTAAAAATATTTGAAATCTACTCTTAATATAAGAACAAATATTTTATAAATACAGTTGTACAACTGTTACTGAAATGTTCATCTGGGCATACATTTCATTTGAATGGTTTAGGTGAAAGAGATCTCTGGGTGACATTCAGGCTGCATCATATATGTGGATGACAATTTTAAAAGGTCATCGAGGTCAAACAGTCCAGAATTGCACATGTTTTCTGATTATTTGGTTAAAAATTCCTAGTTGTTTATTTTTCATGTATGTCTTACTTTTAGTCTAAGGAGCTTCCCATTGTAAATATATTTGAATCCTGATATCTTTAATAATATCATGCTGACTTCTAACAGCAGTGTAATTAGGATAACAGTCTAGCCAGATGCTGTTGAACAGATTTTTCTATTTTTTTTTTCATCTTCTGTCTGACAGGCTGCAATTTAAAGCTTAAGTCCTTGGCTCATGTCTAGCAATTTGCACTAAAAACACCCTCTTGAACTTACTCAGTTCAGTAGAAAAAGCATCTGGTATGATTTTTAATTAAAAGATTATATTTACTGATGTTGAATTTATGATATGCATCAGTGATCAGGCATAGCCAGTTATCTATATTTTGGCTACTAAGGATAGCAAGCTGTGCTAAATTATGAACTGGTGATAAGAGTGTGTGGGGTAGAAATGAAAAGCCTTTAGAAAAGGACAATAAATAAAGATCTACAGAGTGTGAAAGGAGATGGAAGTATTACTTAGTGAAGCCTTTTAAAGCAATCATTTGGGGGGGGGGGGAAATCAAGGCATTGATTGATGATTGATTGATTATGAGCCATCAAGTCATTGTCAACTTCAGCAACCATACAGATTTTCTCCATGATCATCTATTCCTAAACTGGAACAATCAACTTTTCCAAAGCTGCACTCATCGCTGCTATAACTGAGTTTATCACCTTGTTGCTGGTGTTTCCTTTCTTTTCCTTCCACCTTTCCCATCTAACTTTTGCATAATGTATTCCAGTAGAATAATTGGAGCCTGTTCATTTGTGCTCCAAGTGAGAACTCTGGATTGATTTGTTCGATGCTTGGTTTCTTTTGACTGTTCATTGCATTCTCGGGAGTCTTCTCCAACACCAAAGTTCAAAAGTGTCAATAAGTTTTCTATATTGCGTCTTCCAAGTCCAACTTTTGTTTCCATAGAGTGTCACAGGGAATACCATGGCTTGCAGGATTCTGATTTTTAGGTATAGACACATTATAGCAGTTAAATCAGTCAAGAAACTAAAAGATCACAGTATAGTTACTCATAAAGTTCACAGCTTTTATTGTATATGCGTTAATGCTCAGAATGAAAAATAAGAGGAGCTTCAATTTTACTGTAGATGAGCAAATAGTATTAAATGAAGTCTGATGGAATGATTCCAATGTTAAACTACAACAATTGAAAGAAGCAACAGAAATCCTTTTATGTGGTTCTTGCTTTCATTTAATCCAGACACCTATATGTATATTGCCTTTGTTGCTTAAATTATTCACTTCTCGTTTTTTGTATTCATCATCATGAACTTCATCCAACATCAGTCACAAACTGGTGAGTCAGTTTGGTCTAGTGGTTATGGCACCAGGTTAGAAAGCAAGAGACTGAGTTCAAGTCCTGACTTAGCCATGAAAGCTAGTTGGGAAACTTTGGGCCAGTTATTCTCTCTTAGCCCAACTCATCACAAGGATGATGTTGTGAGGAAAATAGGAAGAGGAAGGTGTGTTGGATATCTTCCAGTACCTTGAGTTATTTGTAAAAATAAAAAGGTGGATAGTTAACTAACTAACAAACTAAATTAGTCTTCTTCTTGACCTTCCTTTTAACCTCCCCCTACATGCATACTTTCATAAATACAATGTTCTATAAGAGTTTCATTCATTCATGCAATATGACCAAACCTCCTTAATGTATTTCTTTAATATTGGTCCTTTCACTTTTGTTCACTTAGTTCACATTTATTCATGTACCATTCATTCCCTATCATGTATTTTTTTATCACACACAATTTCTAATTATCCCATCCCCATTTCTTAGATAACCCATTTCCTCTGTATTCAGTTAATAATGCTTTTTCTGACATAGCCATCATCCACATCCTTATAAAAAGCAGGCAAAAAGCATGCTTGTCTGCATAACCGAATGCAAGTTAAAAGTGATATGGAATTCATTGCAGTCAAAATATTAAATTACTGTAAATGTAAAGTAAATTAAGTAAATGACTGTTAAAAATTACAAATACATGTTACTTCTAAAAAAAAACATAAAAATAACTTTCCTTTGCATTAAATATTAAGTGCATTCAGGAGCTTGGTGTTAGTTTTGCTTCATTACAGAAATATTTGGAAGTTACTGAATGTAAGAAACACATTAAGATAATCAGTCATATGCTTTATAGATGTTCAGATGCCCAGAAACAGATTAGCATTAATATCTTTGTGCATGGAAACATCTTCATTTTACTATGAGAAACAAGATAAATTTTTTGTACAAAAGGTTGGTACATTTGGCTCCCACAAAGAAAAGTCTGAGAACATTTTGAAAAGTTTTTTAAAAATCTGAAATAAGATAAAACATGACTGTCGCTGCAGATAGAGAATGCTAATTGCACACAAAGTTAAAATACAGAAACTAGTGGCTGGGTACTACAATGAGCCAGTTTGGCTAAAGTGTTGGTCTAGAAACCAGCAGACTCAAGGGTGGGTTCTAACTTACCTCGCCGTTGGGTCGCTGCCTGCCGTGCCATGTGGGCATGCTGTGCCCCTCATGGGCGTGCGCATGCACTGTAGAAAATACCCCCGAAAAATTCCCCCCCCAAAAAAGGCCGAAAAGAAGATGACGATGCAGGTGCAGTGCCAGAAACCCGGCTTCTGCGCATGCACAGAAGAAAAAAACCCTGAAAAAAAAATCAAAAAAACATTTTTTTCCCAAAATAAAAAAAAAGATTGCAGCACCCACAGAGCAGAACCGGCTCCGTGACATCACCAGCGGCCTACTACCTACTCGGTAGAACTGATCCAAACCGGTAGGAACCCACCTCTGAGCAGACTATGAGTTCTGTGTCTCCTTTAGGTGAGTAAGCCAGCTAGGTGACCTTGGGCCAGTCACCCACACTCAGTTTTCAGAAGAAGCCAATGGCAAACCATTTCCAAAATCTTTCCAAGGAAACTTCAGGGACATGTCCACCAGGTACTCTCTGGGAGTACGCACTGATTCAGAGACATAAAAAGAAAAGGAAAAAGGCAGGCAGGCAGGCAGGCAGGCAGGCAGGCAGGCAGGCAGGCAGGCAGGCAGGCAAGCAAGCTTTAAAATATTTGCATAATGTTCATTGAACTTTTTAGGTGGAACAGTTGTAGCAGTGGATAACACTATTTTACAGTACACATAATTAAACTTTGAAATTTACTACCACAAGATGTGGTGTTGGCTATTAATTTGCCTGGCTTCAGAAAAACATTGCACAATTCAAGAAAATCATGGGGAATAATGGCTATTAGCCCTGATAGCAATGTAACTACCTCTGAAGGCCATCTGTTGAGAGTGGACTAGGGAAAATCCTTATGCAGTTGGCTGACCATTGTGAGAACAGACTGCTGGAATAGAAGGGCCAAGAGTCTAATCCAGTGCGGGCACTGCTAAGGTTCTTAATGTGGAGAAAGGGTTCTTTTGCAATTGATGGATTCTAGTATGTTCTGAAAATTATGCATTTAGTTTCCATCATAAAGTCTTCAGCTCATTGGGCTCACCTTTTTAAAAAAAATGTTGCTTGCTTAATTTATATGAAATTAAATTAAATTGCAGTTGTTGCAAAAAGAAACAACTAACAATCTGGTAATAATAGATTTCAGAGACTTTGTTAAAAATAGGTTGATTCAGCATCTTCAATGATTAATATAGGCTTGCATAGTTAAACAGTTTGGCAGGAGAGATCTTGTACAAACTTAAATAGCAAATTCAGTTAAATAATGGATTTATATGCAGTAAACCTTGGGGCTTCCTTACTTTTTGTTTTCACAGCTGAATAATATGCTATGGAGAGAATAATTGCTTTGCTCAGTACAGAAGTTTGTATTAGTGAAAGGGAGAAAAATTAGTTGCAGAATTATATTTGGGGCTTGTGCCTCTCTCTCTCCCTCCCTCCCTCTTTCTCTCTCCAATTGTACTTAAATAATATTTCCAATGCTAAGGTGCCACTACTTGATCGGCTTCTTGTTGTAATATTGGTGCTCTCAAGCACCCTTCACTAAACATGCATGTAGACATTGTAAGAAGAGAATCCTGTTAATCTATGACAGGGGTGTCAAACTTGATTTCTTTGAGTGCCACATCAGGGTTGTGTTTGACTTCAGGGGACCGGGGTGGGCATGGCCCAGTCATGAAATCCAAAATTTCTCCCTACCAGTTCTGTGGGCATGGCTTGGTGGTCATGTGACCGGGTGGGCATAGCCAACTTGACGTCACTCATTGTTAGAGCCAGGAACTGCACATTCCGAAGTATATTCTGCCCTTCTGAAGACCACAACGCTTTGAGTTTCCCTCCGCCATCTGGCTTGACTGCCCAAGCGAACCTCAGAGCCTTCTCTTGCCCCATTCTCTATCTCGGAGGGCTGTGCACCCCCCCCACCAATCCTTCATACAAACTGCCCACCCTGTTTCTGCAAAGGCAGAGCCCCCCCTGCAGGGCAATCCAAAGAGGGGAGGGGGATGCTGCAGAAAAGGCCACCTTCCATCTGGGCCTGCGTGCCTCCTGTACTGGCTCCACGGAGCTTGGGACTCCGAAGCAGCCCACTGGCTTCCCACCCGGCCACCTGCCTGCTCTCTTTGTAGATTGGCCCGGCGGACCACCGGCACCACTGTGGGAACATCCATGTTGGCTGGGGAATGAATTCTGGGAGCTGAAGTTCACAAGCCTTAAAGTAGGGGTGTCAATCTCATGTCATGACAGTGTCACATGATGTATCGGGTGTGGGTGTGGCCAGCGCATGATGCATCCGGCTCACATGCCAGGATGTTTGACAGCCCTGCCTTAAAGTTACCAAGTTTGCAGATCCCTGATCTATAGCATTGAAGATAGCTGAGAGATCAAATAGCACCAGGAGGTAATTTAATTACTGAAGCCTTGAAAGAATGTCAACCATATTAAAAATCCTCTATTGACTTCTTATGATTCTCAGGTAAAATCTTCTTTCAGTGGTGGTGATAGTTTGCATAAAGGAGAACGCTCTGAACAAATGGTCATTGTAGAAGAAACAATTGCTTGTGCTGAAAAGTCAAGCTGCTGCCATTGGAATTGCTGTGATAGTTCTTTGGCCTTCAGTCAAACCTTTTGGTGTCCTCTCATGGACAAATACATTTATTTAAAAATGATTTAGATATAAAACTGATTATCATGGCAAGAAAGGAAACAAGTTAAATTGTAACTCAGAAATAGGAAAATACATACGCATAAGGAAAAACTGTGACGTGTAATCAGTACTGGTTGCTCCTACCACTGATGCTAGAATTTTGCCCTTTACTCTTAGCTTTTGCTAATCCCATTTTGTTGTTGCTGCTGAAGTTTGTACTCTGCTAAGTGGGTCATCCTATATTAGTTGTAATAATTCAATTATTCATACATTCGATGACATTTGTTTCTCTGTCAACAGTAAGTGGATTCTTTAAAAGTACCAATTATAATGCTAAGGTGGTTGAGAAGGCGAACGTGAGGGATGATAAAAAGGGATATTACTGTATTTTATGAAATTGTGGCAATATTTTTGTTAGGTTTTCTCAAGACATGTATATTAACGTTGAAAATGTAAGAACACTGAAATGCATGAGTAGCATCTTTTTTAAACAATCTTATTTTGTAAATTGACTTTATTTTTTCTATTCCACTGGGGTACATTTTCATTCTTTAAATCGAAATATGTTATAGTTTATTTTTGCAAATATTAACTGAATAGATTCCAGTGATTTTGAGATTAGCTAAACATTTTAGCATAAAGTTATATGCTTTCTTAAACTGTAGTTTTACATTTTATGTTCTAAATATGAATAAAAATACTGTTAGCCCTTAAATTTTGTGTGTTATATTTCTGATTGTTAATGTTACAGATTGGTCTGTGCAATCAATGGAATTTTTTGTACAACAACATTGTATAATTGGGATCTAAAAAACGAGAAGGAGTTTGCTGAAATAGGAAAGTTTCTGATTGATTTTATATAAATAGTTGATAACATTCTGCCTTTATAAATTTATATTTTACTTTCAACAATTATATCAGCAATTTTTCTAAGCCTGTTTTGTTTGTTGCTTTCCTTCAGTTGTTTGAAACAGTGTATTTGAAAATATCAAATATTTTTCTGAATGGATTTGATTTTGTTATTTTCTTATAATTGGTTGCTTTTTAGACTTTGTGGCCTAATGCTGAAGGAAATTAATGATGTCATAAACATCAGCCAATCCTTCAAAGCAACATATTTTAAGTGCACATTTCTGTGTATGTGATGCCAGTGTCTACCATAAGCTATTTCACTTTGCTTAAAAGAAGGAAAATAAATGTTACTCTAGATATTTGGATAATTGAAATTATTCTGTAATCAGTTTGTGTTAATGTTTCATAGTGCTCAAAGATTCCAATTATTTTCATTTATCTTGTGATAATTACATTTGCCTCCAGCTGTATTGCTGACTGTTTGGGCAAACTGATCTAAGTGTTTATGGTGATTACTGTGTTCTGTTTTTGGTGTAAAATCTGTACTTTAAAATCTTCTTAATGCAAATGGCTTTGCTTTATAGTTTTCTTGCATTGCTCTGAGACTTCGTTGTGATTTGAGTTTTTTTTTTAGTATTGCAGCATGGGTAGAATACAAAATTATTGATTGATTGAACTTATTGAGCCAGTTTGGTATAGTGGTTAAGGTATCTGGCTAGAAACTGGGAGACTGGGAGTTTTAGTCCTACCTTTAGCACAAAGCTAGCAGGGTGCTCTTGGGCCCCACACTCAGCTATGAGAAGCAGGCAAATCACTTTGAAAAATCTTGCGGAGGAAAGTGCAGAGACTCATTCAGGCAGTCACTAAGAGTCAACATTGGCTTGATGGCTTCAGAAACAAACAAACAAACCACCCCTGCCTCATTTAGTCAACTTTGAGTAAATTACTCCAAATCCATTTGTCTGGTTAAGATTAGAAAAATAGGGGGGGAAATCAAAATTACATTGCTAGTGCATAATCAAATAAACCTAAAAAACATACATTATTTAACCATGACTACCAAAGTAAAATGAACTAATAAGTAGAGAAATAGTCTCAGGAACTCTGATTCCCAGACTTGATAAAACAACCAACTTTTTCTGACTTTCTAAAAGTCAGGAAGGAGCGGGGCCATTCAAATATCTGGGGGGATATTATTTTCACAGGAGGGAGGCAGCAATTGAAAATGTGTTCTTTGGCATCTGTGGGTCACATTCTCTAAATGAGGGTACAGGTAGAAACTCACCTTATTGGATCTTGTCAGGCAGGCAGAATACACTGGGAGAAGGTATTATCACTATATTCAGGCTCTTGACCATGAAGGGTTTTACATGTGGCAGTAATCCAGTAGTAACCAATGACACTCTCCAAGAAGAGGTGTTATATAGCATGCCAATTGCTAGTTGAGCTGAGTTGAAGAACTTGTCATCTCTTAAATATTGAAAACTGTCTGGGTGAATGTCTAAATTCTAAAATGTAGAACATGATTGTTTTGGTTTATGTAAGATGGAAGACATTAATATAATTGTAAGACTAGAAATATTGCAACATCTTAGCATGGAGAAAAATTGCTATTGTGGATTTATATGCATTGTTCTCTAGTTCTATTCTATTGTCTGTTGTCTTTACGCATTGGCAATAATGTTATACCATAATGCTAACAAATAATAAAAAAGAAAAGGCATTAACATACATACATAGCTTGCAATTAATGAATCAGCTTTCCTGTGGACTATTTATTGTTTCTGAGACAGTCATTAATGTCTGACAGTATAAACCGGTATACTATACTTAATTTAATTTCAGTTGAGAAATCATACTAATTTGGGTTCATATTTTTAAAACAATCTCAAGTATGATGTATGCAAATACTCATACATTTGTTTTATTTATTAAAGATACATTCTGTTTTTAAAAAACATTCTCAAGGCTTATGTATATATTATAATGTGGGCTTAGTGTAGTATAATAGCTTGTGAGTCACATTCATTGAATTGTATTCATTCATTTATTCATCTAATCAAGGCTCCCATGGAAACCACAGAATTAAATCTATAATTTAAATGTAATATAAAATGTTTACAATATAGCTTAAAATAGTAACAAATTATAAAAATAATTTATAGTAGCTACTAAGTTGAACTTATATTCAAGATGCAACTTTAAAATAACGATGATCAATAAGAGCTATCGAAAGTTGAATAGACTGAGATTTTAAAAACCCAGTGAAAAATCAATAGCATAGATACCTGAAAGACTCATAGGAAAAGCATTCCAGAATTGTTAGGTAATCAATAAAAACCTTGCTCGTAGGTTAGTAGACCATGATATCTCTACTGAATGTGAAAATTGTTTTGGCAGGTCTTCTGTTTCTGGAGCATGAGTAGGAAAGTACAGGAAGTCCTCAACTTACAACAACAATTGAGCCCAACATTTCTGTTGTTAAGTGAGACATTTATTAAGTGAGTTTTGCCCCATTTTGTGACTTTTCTTGCCACAGATTTTAAGTGAATCACTGCAGTTGGTCAATTAATAACAAGTTTGTTTAGTGAATCTGGCTTCCCCATTGACCCCATTGAGATCGCAAAAGGGGATCACATGACCCCGGGACATTGCAATCGTCATAAAAATGAGTCAGTTGCTAAGCATCTGAATTCTGATCACATGATCATGGGGATGTTGTATGAAAAATAGTTCTAAGTCACATTTTTCAGCGCCATTTTAACTTTGAAAGCGCTCACTAAACAAACTGTATAGAAAACTGCAGCCTTCAAATTTTGTCACTTTAATTCATGAAGAACTTCACACGTTAAAAGTAAAAGTTAGTCTTACTCTGGAAAGAAACCAGGAGTCATCGATGATAATGGAATGTTTGCAATAGCTAGTATCAGTGCTCCACTAATACATATTCTGCTAATTGAAGTTTCCTAGTTTCATACACCAGAAAGTTTTCCGTGATCCTCCAATAGCCAACAATTTCTTATATTCTATGTATATCACATATTATTTCACTTACCTTTTACCTTTTTATCATTTATAATTTAGAGAAATTAAAATTAATGTGACAGTTGTACTAGATGTGATCTTGATGCTTTCTGGCTCTTTTGTGAGAAAAGTGTAAGTCTTTTGAGTTTTAAGGTTCTTCTGAGCTCATTTTTTTCTCATCGTTTAGGAAAACAAATAATTGTTGAGCTAATGATTCATCATAGCTCAAGTTTGAATTAAAAAATTCAATCAGTTTTCAAATTAGTGTTTATGAATAGTGATTCAATATCACTACATAAATAAGATAAGAATATTTATGACACATTTTAATGCAAAAGTTTCTTGCTTTGGTACTTTATAATCTACATTATAAGTAATCTTGCCTATGCTGTAGTGTAACATTTTAAAATCAGTGAATATATTTTTAATCTACTGGATTTTTAAAACTTCCTAAAGTTCCTTGAATTGTCTGTATCTCTCTTAAAGCTATAGTGTTATATTTTACTTGCTTAACTTTTTACTGCATATTTGAGTGCTACCATGTGAATACGCGTGCTAAAGATGTATATTTCACAAACCAATTCTCAGACCTAGTATATGACTTTATAATAGAATAGGTATCTAATACTTTGTTTATAGTAATAAGGCATGCTGACTCTAGCAAGTTACTTGATTTACAGTGGTTGTCAGTATACAGGTAATTCGTCAATAGATTTTCAAATATGCTAAGAACAAATGCTGTACTTCTGTCCTAGTTATGAGAATAAGGAATTCTAGTTTTCAAACGGTAATTGAGAAATACTAAAACTGTTATAAGGATATTTTAATATTTTCTTTATGCTTTCTAGAGATTTGGTCTTGCTGGGACAAGTAATGTAGAATTACCACCTGCTGAACTTGGAATGTACCAGTTGGATATTACATTAAGACGAGGTACTAATTTAGCAGCTCGTGATCGAAGAGGTAAGAATATGCTTACACAAATGTTCTAATATAGCTAGCTTCCTAAACACTGAGATGAGTCTGATAAATAGTTATACTGCTATTACATTACTTTATATATTTTGTAATGATAACATTCCCCTTAACATAAGGATTTTATTTGTTTTAAATTATTGTTTAGCAACTTATAAAATAGATGGCTAGAGTGAATAGTAAATTTGTATCAAACATATTCCTCTTATATCTGGGTTTTCCAAATGTTATAAGGCAATGCACTTCCCCCCCCCCAGACCTTTTTCTGGCCCCAGAATGTAAAGACATATATTTTAAAACATGAGCAAAAGAGTATATATTGACTTTCTGGCTTGGTCCTGGATTGGGAACCATGCATTGGTAATTCAAGACTGGACCATGTAATCCCAGAACCTACAAACAGAGGAAAATATAGTGGCTAAAGGACAGAAGAACCGATATTGGCTGCCAGTTAGCTGTTGAGTTTGTTCAAATAATTGTTTTGTGACTAGATGTATGTACAGTTTTGATGATGTTGTGTTGGTATCTATTGTGTTGGAATATGTTATATTTCTATAGTTGACTATAGATCAGATTTGTAATAAATGGACATTAGAAACAGGATAGTTTACCACTGAAGCAATCATTAGATCACTGTGTCAGTTTAATACCAAGTGGTATTGGCAATACTGTGAGTCTTCGAATGGATGTGGGAAGAGCAGAATCAAAGAGGCAAAACATGATGAACATTTTTAGGCAGCAATTGATTGGTCAAGTTTTTTTTTTTAAGATTGCATTTTGCTTTTTTATTCTTAACTCTTAAAGCTGCTCTGATAAAATGGAAAATCCTTTAATGAGATTGTAGTTTGATTTCATAGATACCATAGGTACATACAAATATTGGCTGTTAATAAGCTAGTATTTTTTTATGTTAACCGACATCTTTGTCAAAAGCAGGCACCTCTCTTTGGTAGTTTTAATCCTATTTCACAGTCCTTAGCTTTATGCTTTGGGAATATATAATAATAAGCAATCCAATGAGATAGAGTAGTCTGCCACTCTTAACAAGTTTAACCCATTGTAAATCACCTTATTTACTTTACAGCAGATAACTGTCCCAGATCAGGGGTGGGTTCTAGTTTTTTTTACTACTGGCTCAGTGGGCATGGCTAGGAGGGGGGCATGTGACCGAGTGGGCGTGATCAACTTGATGTCACTCACGCACACGACCACTCAGTCATATGCCCCCACACTTAGCCATGCCCACTGAGCCAGTAGTAAAAAAAATTAGAATGTACATTTTGCTGGCTACCAGGCTGGCAAAGAAGCCTCGCCTTCTACCTCAGCGCCAGCAGGAGCGGGCTGCCAGCGTGGAAGGCCCATCAGAGGCAGCCACTGCCCAGGTGAGCCGCTCCCCGCCTCAGGCACATGCCCTCCCAAAACTAGCCATGGCGAAAATTTCAAAGAAGCCTCGCCGCCGCTGTTGCGACTTCTAGCGCCGAATGGTCCATGTCCCCCTATGCACACATACACATATACACACACACACACTGCTTGTCCTGGTAGCACCCCACCAGTAGCAGCCAAGTGAGGGAAGGAGAGGGACCTGAGAGCAGGCATGGCACACCCAGAGCTGCTGCTTCTTTGCAACAGTCGAAGATGGAAGAGGCGGCGGCAGCCAAAGGAGGCCGGAGGGTCCGTTTTGGCAGTAGCGAAGGTTGCGAAAGTGAGAGGTAGAGGAAAAGAGAAGCCGTCGCCACTGCTTGGCGGGTTGGCTCAGGAGCCAAGAGACTGACTAGGGCCGCAGCTTTCCCAATGCTGCATCCTCTTAGGACGAGCATCTCGGTTTTCGCGTGTTTGCCATTTCCGACTGGGGAGAGAGGCAGCGAAAAGAAGGAATTTTCTCCTGGCAGCCTGGGAGGAATGAAAAGCCGTGGGGTTGAGCACGGAAAAGGAGTTTTCGGAGAAATGCAATGCAGAAAAGTCTTTGGCTGCCGCCGCCGCTATTGCAAAGAAGCGGCAGCTCTGGGTGTGCCGTGCCTGCTCTCAGGTCTCTCTCCTTCCTTCACTTGGCTGCTACTGGCGGGGTGCTGCCAGGACAAGCGGTGTGTATGTGTGTATGTGTGCATAGGGGGGCATGGGCCATTCGGCGCTAGAAGCCACAGCGACAGCGGCGGCGAAAGCGAGGCTTCTTTGACATTTTCGGCATGACTAGTTGGGGGGGGCATGGGCCTAAGTTGGGGAGCAGCTTGCCTGGGCGGCGGCTGCCTCTGACAGGCCTTCCACGCTGGCAGCCCGCTCCTGCTGGCGCTGAGGGAGAAGGTGAGGCTTCTTTGCCAGCCTGGTAGCCAGCAAAATGTACATTTTCCACGGTTCTGTGGCCGTGGCTAAGTGGGGGGCCATATGACTGAGTGGCCGTGTGCGTGAGTGACGTCAAGTTGACGATGCCCACTCGGTCACATGCCCCCCTCCTAGCCACGCCCACAGAGCTGGTAGTAAAAAAAAAAATAGAACCCACCTCTGCTACAGAGTCTCCCAGCAGAACATATTATCTATAGCCTAGATTGCCACTGAGGAACTTTATACTTAACTATGTTAATAGAGTAACATTCTATTCTCATATATATATTCAGACAGCCTTCAAAGGGATTAGGATAATTATGATGGGTAATCATGTTGAATGTTAATTGAGCTATAAAGAATATGGCATAAAATGTTTAATCCACACTATGGGATAAGATAGGAAAAAATATTCTACCATTTGATCTGTGTGATAGAAGAATCCTCTGGGTCTGAGTAAAAATAGAACATTTCTGACATAATACTTCTCAACTATCATGGATTTAAAGAAGGAAAAAGACACAAGTGCCATATAGTCCAAATGATGTCTCTTTCTAGGAGTTATTGCTCAAGAAGAAATGCCTACTAATAGTCAAGGAGAAGTATCTAAAGAAGAATGCCTGACTGAAAAAGGTGGTCGTTGTGTCAAAGCATGTGATGAGGATGAGAAAATGGTTGGAGATTGTACAGGAGGGGTTTGCTGTAAAGAAATGTAAGAGCTCCATTTTTCAGATTTTCCTGTTTTTATTTAGTGGGTGGTCTCCAGAGGCTCTCTCTATACATATCATGTTTAGAGAAGAGTGAGATGCAATGAGGAAGAGGAATCTCCCTGCTCCTTAGTCTGTTGACAAAGGATATTCTGAATTGTTAGAGTGGAATATTCTGAAAGCATTTTTAATGCAATTATTGTAAATAGTTTACTGTTAAGGGCAAGGAAAGGATTGTATTTATTATTCTATAATGGCTTATTAGTATTCTTCCCCAAGATACAGTATCGTTCAGTGGAATCTTCAGGGGAGGTTTAAAAATAACTGATTTTCTTATATATGAAATGTATTATATGTTTGGTCAATGTGATACTATACAGTAAAAGTATGAATACATTTTATTTTGCAGTTGCAAATGAAACTAGTTTCTGGACTGGAAAGTAAAGCTAAAAGCAGAAGACAAATTTTACTGTTAATGTCACAAATAAAATGATTTCAGACACAACAAATACTTCCCAGAAAGTGTGACCATGAAGTGAAGAAGCTTCATCGTTAATAAATGGATCTGTTCCTCATCTTTTCTTTATGTCAACAATTACAATAAATTCCAAGTTTTTGAAATACTTGTATATGTGTATTTATTTGATTTTTGTATAATAATTTTATTAAAGATAATATACAAATAAAACTAATACAAACTACACAGGATAAAAAAATAAAAAAAGGTAAAAGGTAAAAAATACAAAAAAGAAAGGAAAAAAGGGAAAGAAAGAAAAGAAAAAGAAGTAACTTACCCCTTCTTCCCGGCAAGTGTATACAACTTAATAACAAAACAATAATAACAAATAACTTAATAACAAAACACAGTGTAACTGAATACAAGATAAAGCCAGGGTTACAGTTAAAAAGTAACACAAGGCAAAAACAGCAACTTGTCCACTAATATTTGAAAACACATCTATAAGAAAGTAGTTGTCGCCTTCAATTGTTTAAGGTCCAAGCCCTTGAGTTCACCTACCATTTAGCTCTGATCTCCTTGCAAAAGGGGCAGTGGAGGAAAAGCTGACTAATGTCATCCATTTACCTGCCACCACAGGGATAGAGATGAGACTTGACAGGACCCTTAATACAATCTGTCTTTAAAATATGTTGAAGGCATGGTTTCCAGGAGAAGGAATGTAAGTTTTTCTCAGTGAGGCACTGCTAATATTAACCATATACTGGTTAATGCTGTCTATAATGCTGTATAGTACTGTCTATATTTTTATAGTAATGATAATTTAGGTGACTATACTATGATAGCGTTTTATTGACATTCATTGCAAGATGCCTATCTTTAATATTTTTTTCTATTCCAAGAGCTAAGTTCTCTCAGAGGGGGTAATAATGGTTGCCCAAAACGTTGCTCTATTGATTCCCATCTATATAATGAAAGTTGGATTTTCTCAATTCTTACAATGTTCCAACAATGCATGGTATATTCTAATGGTGTTGAGAGGTAACCCTCCATCTTTAAATATGCTGATTCTTGAAGAAATAAAAATGAAGTTTGCCAAACAAATTTTAAAAAATTGAATCAGCAAATAAACCAGTGAAATAATTGGTATACAAACTGAAGAAATGGGGAGGGGATAATATTAAAGAAGAAGCAAATAATAAGGAAATGCCAAATATTTTTGAAAATTATTATCAAAATTGTTTAAAAGCAAAGGAGTTCAAAAGAAGAAAATAGATGAATATATAGGGAAGTCAAAATGTCTAAAATAATAGAACAAGCAAATGTTAAATAGACCTATAATAGTAGGAGAAATAATAGAAGCAATAAAAACAGCAAATCAGGAAAAACACCGATAGCTAATAGATTACTAATCTATGCATTTTATTAATCTATGGATTTAATTATGGATTTTAGAAGAAAACCTCATATACTACCACCTCTTACAATACTAAACAACACAGTATCAACAGTAGAGTCCTTCAAGTTCCTAGGTTCTATCATATTTCAAGGCTTAAAATGGACACCTAACATCAAAAATGTCATCAAAAAAGCACAACAAAGAATGTTCTTTCTTTCTGTGCCAACTCAGGAAACTCAAACTGCCCAAGGAGCTGCTGATACAGTTTTACAGAGGAATTATTGAGTCTGTCATCTGCACCTCTATAACTGTCTGGTTCGGCTCTGCAACCAAACAAGACAGACACAGACTTCAATGGATAATTAGAACTGCAGAAAAAACAATTGCTACCAAACTACCTTCCATTGAGGACCTGTATACTGCATGAGTCAAAAAGAGGGCTATGAAAATATCTACAGACCCCTCACATTCTGGATATAATTAACTTCTACCCTCAAAACGACGCTATAGGGCACTGCACACCAGAACAACTAACCACAAGGACAGTTTTTCACCAAATGCCATCACTCTGCTAAACAACTAATTCCCACAACACTGTCAAACTATTTACTAAGACTGTATTACTATTATTCTTCTGATCCTTCCTATTACCTATCGCCTCCCATTTATGAGTATAACCTTGTTCCTTGTATCTCTACAATTTATATTGTTTTATTTGTTTCCTAGTATGATTTGATTGCTTATTTAGTAACCTATGACTATCACTAAGTGTATCTTATGGTTCTTGATGAAAGTATTTTTTTCTTTTTATGCATAAGCACCAAAGACAAATTTCTCGTGTGTCCAATCACACTTAGCCAATAAAGAATTCCATTCCATTCCATTCTATTCTATTCTATTCTATTCTATTCTATTCTATTCTATGTTTGCTCTTTTCTTGGAGAACCAAGAGAAAAATATTTGATTGATTATTATGTGCTATCAATAATTAGCAATCACATAAATTTTTCCCACAATAATCTTTCCCTAATCTGGTCTTTCAGGTCATTCAACAGTATAACATTGCTACTTTGCTAAGAGAGTTTGGGGTTTATTCAACCACCATCTTGTTAGCCTGCAGACAGTTGCCTAAACCAGCAATCAACATTCCAGCAGTTCTGAACTATGGTGGCATCTTTATTACTTTTTCCCTCTGCAAAAGGGAAAAAAATGTGCTTGAGAAAGAGACTCTTGGGTATTAGGAGTATGTTTACTGGAAAGTCAGCTCCTATGCTCAATGATCTAATACATAAGTGATCATATCAGCCAGAAGCATTAGAACTGCAAAATGGGTATTAATTTTCTAGACCAGCTTCTGATTACATTATGGGGGATCAGTGAGCTTTGAATTTCTTTCTCTCTCATTCTCTTCTCTCTCTAACACGAAATGTAAAAAAGCAGACACAGTTTAGAAAGAGCAGATCTATTCCTATTAGCAAAACTTTTCAGTATAATTTGTACCTTGAATAGGAAGTGGATGATATATGTTCTGAATGTACCATGGCACCCCTATTTCCTTCCAGTCTTCAATAAATCAAATCTTCTTTTCTCAGCCAGCTAAATTTCTCTCAGTGCCTGTTTCCATCTAGATCTATGAAATCATAAACTTTCACTCCATTCCCTAGCTCTTTCTTCTTGCACTCCACATTCTTCTAGAGAACCTGTACGAACTATTTGCTTCCCACATATAATGAAAAAATAATCAACAAAAGATGAGGTAAAATGTAACATTAAGCTTGCATGAACCAGACTGAAATAATTAAATAATATCACAATTGATTCCCGCCCCCCATGTAAAGTAAAGGATGTAAAGTACAATGGTGTCTGTAGTGTAAATAAAGAAAAACATCATTCTCCATAGTGGGTGGAGCTAGCATCCAGGCATGGGAATTACCTCGTCCTCCTAGCCAATAGGACTGAGTCTT
>JANHFT010007360.1:177122-192714 GCA_032467955.1 Pseudoxenodon macrops
CAGCTGAGTTAGACCCTGACTTAGTCATGTTTGGAGTATATCTATTTAAATAATTGGGAGGAGTTAGTATGACTCCATTTAAGAAAACTTTCTGGCATTAATATACTGCCACAATGTACATTTCTCCAAATTCTTTGCTATTTCTATGAGTCAGGCACACATGCACCTCTACACAGCAAGTATCATCTATACTGTTTGCTGGGAGGCAAATTACTGGGAAGCAGAGGCAGAGTTTTTTTCTTGTTTTCCTTCTCAAAAGCTAGGTGCGTCTTATACTTCGGAGCGTCTTATACTCCGTAAAATATGGTACTTTATATGTTGCCATAATAGTCCCGCCCCGAGTAGCTAACAGTAAAACTATACAATACAGTTTTACCAAATGATAAAATAGGAGATGAGATCCTTCTGGTCACAATTTCCGCCAGTTATAGTAGTGTGGTGTCCAGAAGGGCCCATAAGTTAGAGATCTGTTCCTTCTAGATAAGCCCCTCACCCCAAAAGAAACAGCATGGATAAGAAACCAACCTAAAAAGTACTAAAAATTGTTGAAGACACTTTCCTTTGAATATCAGTTTAGTATGGCAGCTGTAATTATCTCTTCTTCCATCAGCTTGTTGCTCACTCTATTAGGACTATATACAGTACCTCATCTATAATAACTCTTGTGGGTAGCTTCCTCTAGTTAATAAATATTTTCTTTATTATATATATATATATATATATATATATATTATACATGTATATATGTAGTTTTACCTGATTTTATTTTTTCACTGAAATGTTAATTTCTTGTTATAATTAAGATATTTCCTTATGGACTTTGCCAACAAGTAATGTCCTTAAGTAGCTGAAGAATTGAATTTTATATATGGATCAACTTTGTGTTATTTAAAACAAAGCCCTTCTTTCAGGGATCTGTTCTATTAGAATCAAATGTTTTGAATAGCTTAGAAATGTAACAAAGAAATAAGGTTACCGAATATTTAAAATATGGATTGAACATTTTGAAAATATTCTGTCCTTGTATCATAGAAGCAATTGTGTAGTTTTAGTAAAGGAACAGCAAGGGGAGCTCTTACTCCAGCTTTTATTAATATTGGATTCACTAAAACTGACTTACTAAACACAAAGAAGAAAGAAGAAAAGCTATCTCCCCTAAAATTACAAAGCTTTTATTGTATAGGTCTGCCAGGTGTTTAGAAGTTATCTCTAGACACTATGCATTAAACTAAACTCTGAGTAACAGAGTACTGTTTTATTTTATTTTATTTTTGTTTTTGTTTTAAAATATTCCTATTCTATGGTTGACATCCTCTCAATAAGTGAATTTAATAAAGATGTACCTTATCGGGCTGTGCAGATAATGTGAAGTGCTAGTACCATTGCTGTACAATATTCTTCAAACAGATTAGCAGGATGTGTGCTTCAGCAAATTTATTCTACCTATCTCCACTGAATCAGCTGCCTGCAAGTACTTGTACATATCATACACCAATAGTATTATCATAAACACAATTTAATAGAGGTGACAGTAAGACTAAACATTATATATTTAAAATCAAATAAAAGAACTAAGAAACTAATGATTACCAATATTATTTCAGATTTTTGAGTCAACTAAGGCAAGCTGATCTGTCAAACTATATCTTGGAAGATAAATGCATTTTTCAGATATTAACTGTAATGAAATATGCATTTTGGTCTCCAGTATACCAGAAAAATATGAAGCAAAGGATGTTCATTGTTCTGATTATCTTTTAATAATAAACAAATAACCAGTAAATCACAACTTTTGAACCTACATCTCTTTTTCCCAAATTTTTAATTACTTTAAGCAAATTTTAATAGAGAATAGCAACATCATTTTTTTTAAAATGACATTGAAAATCTGATTTTCAGTATGTTTATTTCAGACATTAGATTGTTGTTACTTACAAGCTGGATAACTTGGCTCATCAACATGAACCATACATAGCTGCAATGATCCTGGATAAATAACATCTTAGTATACAGGATATGGAAATAGCTACATATTTTTGTAGCAAATCTTTATCCCTACATATTTTATAGGAAATCTTCAATATTAGTGTTGTTATTCTTCGCTAAATCTGTAGTAAATATTACTGGGTAACTGACAAATTCATGATCTTTTTTACTATAAATTATTTATAAAGTTTTATTTTTAAAGTATTGAGAAGGAGGTCTTTCTATTTAAAAAATGTGTTTTGCCCTATTTTTGAGACTGAAAAGAGTAAATGCACTGACCCTGCCATCAGATCAAATAGTCTTGGAAAATGACTCTATTACTGTCATTTAACCATTTGTAGCAGAACATCAGAGCCCTACAAATTAAAGAGGCATTACCGTTTGAACCATTTTATCACAATTGTATGAAAAGATTAATTCCTTTTGGGATGGGAGGAGGGCTGTAATGGGTAGCAGACCAAAAGAGAGATTCTATGACCTTTTCAGAACGGGTATGCTGAACCCCTGCTCCCCCTTGTCACAGTTTAAAAACCAGAGAAGCTAGTTTAGTGAAGAAGTTGTTAGCATTCCATTTTTATTATGACATTTCACAGTCATCCGATTTAATGTCCCTTGACCGGATTGTCCACCGTGAGACGATGGGGCTTGAAATGTTATTTAGAGCATTGATAAAAGGTGAGCAGTTATAAGATGACAGCGAGTCATAAGGCTGGTGGTGTGACATTAATTTTCTCCATAACAGAGATGGAATAAGACGTCATGGTGACAAGCTGTCAATCAGTCCTGGCCCCTCAGTGTATCTTGATGCCATAGGATGGGGTATTGGTTCTCCCATAATAGAGCTGAACTGAGATGCTCTCGCTGACAGCTGCTGCAGCTATACAGAAAATATATTATACAGCCTTTCATTAAAAAAATAAAGAGGACTCATCTCCAGAGCATTTCAATCTTTTCCCATCTATTGAGGGCTGAAAGGATTCACAGCAAATCATAGATTTCTATGCTATGGAAATTTGAAGCCTCCAATGCCATCTGGGTTTTGAGGCCTCCAACAGTCTTCATAAATAAGACGACTGATAATCATCTCATAAATCATTACTTTAAGTTGCATGTTTAAAATAATGTATTAAAGTCATTTGCTTTTCACAAAATCCTACAATAACCTGCAGTGTGTCATCATTGGCTGAGATTGTCAGAAATGCAGTAAATTGCACTAAATCAGTGGACTAGCAAAATCTAAAAGTTCAAACTATAATTATCCCAAAATAATAATGGGCGAAATATTGCCAGGTCTTTTTAAATGAACGGATTGCGCTTATAGGTGAAAAGGTTGACTTTTGCTTTTGTTCTGTGTTAAATAGGAAATGCAAAACAAATGCAATTTCAAAACAACAAAAAAGAATTTTAATTTCAGTGCCTCCCTTGTTCAACATAGCATTGAACTGGAAAATATCTGTATTGAAATGCCAGGATTGACAAAAAAGTCCCCAGACCTTTTTGAGAACTATAATAAATGAGAAGTAATAGCATTTTTCTGTTGCTTTCTTTAAGAACCAGTTTTAAACCAAACCAAGAAAAACAAAAGGAAAGGTAGAGGGGGAGGTTGTCTCTCTGATTAAGCAAATTTCTAATAGACAAATATTATGAAATTAAAAGTTAACAGATATAGTATTAGTGATCTTATAGAATGCTAGAGATATGTGAAGACTGATGTGCTATTTAAACTACATTGTCTCAGCTAAACATTGTCTCATCTCTGAGATGTATATTACAGGCTTTGTGTCTCGTTCTTATTTATAAATAGGTCTGCCTAGTACATGGTTAAGATTTCAACTTTTTCAAGCAGAAAACATTTTTGTTAAACAGAATATGATTGAGAATTTAAATTTTGCATCATAATGGAAAAGAGCATTAATTCAGACATTTTTTAAAAATCCAGGTTTGCTACTTTAATGGGATTTAACCTGTCAAAATGTTTAGAAATTCATTCTTTACTTGCTGTTTCCTGATTTTTTAAAAAAATACTATTTTTAAAAGACAACACTTTTATAAAATATTTTAATTATACTGCATAAACTAATGATTATATAGTAGTAATTATAAAACTATATAAAATATAGTTTTATACCATAATAATAAAGGAAATTTGAACACATGCTGTGTTTATGCAATTAAAACTTATAAACAAATTAAACTTATAAACAAATTAAAATAATTGCTATTTTGTGAATAATATGAGGAAGCTGTAGGGAATAAAGCTAAGAAGTACAGAAATATGTTTGAGTATGCATAATTTTAGTTTTGCTACGGATAACTCATAGAAACACTCCAGTTTCTAAATTATTTCTGAAGAACCTGCAAAATCTCTGGTTTGTAGAATAGAAATACATTATGATCAAGGTGTCATCATTTAATATAATTCTGGGTCACTATTCCAATTAAATAATGATTTAAAATAAATATTAAATATCTTTTAAAATTAGACTTGTTAAATTATGTATTTGGGATAGAACTGAATATTTTCTCTACTGAATGCCAACTAATATTAAGGAATAAAAGTGGTACAGCAGAAACCAGTGGTTTCCATGCCAATGGAAACTAGATGAGCATAGTTCAAATGCCTTCCAAGGCTATCAAGAGATCAGTCAAATACCTGCTGACTCAAGAAAGTTGGAGGGAAAAAAGCCTAGAAATTCCAACCAGGATCCATACATATATAAAAGCTTTGACATCTGTGTACTGCAGTGGAAACCTATCTATATTTTTCTTTTTGGATTCTTTCTTTTTGTTTACAATTAAGACTAATCCTGCAAAGCTGTGTCCATGAGCCTCCTGCCAAGTAAGCCAGTCCCAGAATAAAGTGTTGAGTTAGACCTAAGTGCACCTTCACAGTTAGGATATGTTAGAAAACATGTGATGTAAGCCATCAGGACAACTTAGAGCATTTAAGAGGGAATGGTCTCCTCATATTTTGCTTTTTTTATGACTTTAGTGTAATTTCCTAAATTTTGTTTATATTTCTAGAACCTAATGCAGATGTTTCAAAACATAAAGGATGTGGGATTTCTCCAGGTAAAGGTCATCAGAGCAGAAGGTTTGATGGCAGCTGATGTTACAGGCAAGAACTATTTCCATTTTTATGCTAATCAGTAACCACTGACTAATTTTATAATGTTATACTTTACAAAACCAACAGTATAGCAAATAAAAAACTGAAGTTTGCTGGGGTTCTATTCATGCTTAATGATGAATTATGTTACATCTTTTAAAAAACGTTTTGCAAATAAATTTATATCTGGGCTTTTGAGAACCCAAATTCTTACTTGACAGAAAAGGTGAAACAAAGCAATCACATGGCTGCCAAAACATTTTGTTCTGAGAGCCTTCAATGAATTACTGTATGCACAACATAATTACATGAAATGAGTTAAATCTTTATCAAGCTTCCACCTCCCTTCCCGCCTTTGGGGACCAAGCCCTCCAGGACTGTATCCGCTCTCTTTCTCAAAATGTCTTCTCCATTTACCAAGCTGTCAAGGCCCTCCATCACCCCGGATTGCACCCACTGCACTCCCTCCTTCCTGGTGACTCATTAGTCATGAAATCCTGGACTGACTCCGGTCCCCTGACTGAACAGTGGAAAGGATCCTTCCTCGTCCTTCTCATGACCCATACGGTTGTCAAAGTTGCTGGTATTTGCACCTGGATTCACTACATTCGCCCCAAGACCTCTGATCCTTCTGAGGACTCCAATTATCATTGGACTGTAGCCTGTGTTGCTGAGGATGACCTTGGGCTGAAGCTTTCGTTTAAACAACATCACGCTTCAGTCGCATGCCAAAACACCAAAGAAGTAACTGGTTTACTAACAGCCACTCAGTGATTTGCCATAAGCATCTTTTTCCACCATGTGACTTGGCCTACAAAAGGGGGCCAGGAAGGTATAGTGAGGGAAGCAAACTTTGAGGCTCATAGAGAGTCTGTCTATAAGGAAGATCTTCCAGAAGAACACCACCCAATACAACTGGGCCATGCAAAAACTTTGGAACATGAAGGCGCCACCCCACCCCAAAACAAATGGAAGGACAACAAACAGCCTTGGTGGCCATCTTTGGGCTTTGGAGTAGCAACACACATATTCAGAATATCCATACCTCAGCAAAACTCTTAAACGTTGCTAGTTGTGGATCTGTGCATACATACCCCCAACTGACATTCAGGAGCTGGTCACGAAAGCAGCCCCATTGGAAGCCCAGGTATACTAACTCATAAATGTTATTGATAGATGGAAGATGCCCAGAGCAGTGGCTTGCCTCCAACCTTTTAATTCTTCCTCCAAATATAAACTTGGTATATATGCATGGTGCGCCATCACCTGGAAAGTCAACCACACCTAATGGGAGTTGATGGATAAGTTCAATCAGGATTTTGGCATTAAGATCAGTGAGGATCCCATCTATCGGTACTGTACAACCTATATGAGGCAATGTCAGCCTAAGCTCATATGGACCCCGTTACGATGGAGGCTCCATCAAGTGAAGGATATTTCATAGCAAGTGCTACCAAGGGAGTTCTCTGAACATTAATTCATTCCGGGGGGGGCGGGAATTCAGCAGGTTCTGACAGGTTCTGGAGAACCGGTAGTGGACATTTTGAGTAGTTTGGAGAACCGGCAAATACCACCTCTGGCTGGCCCCAAAATGGGGTGGGAATGGAGATTTTGCAATATCCTTCCCCTGCCATGCCCACAGAACCGGCAGGGAAAATTTTGAATCACCACTGATTCACTCCCATTATTGCAATTACATCTCTCTATGCTGACTTGATAATTTGAGATCACACCATCTAGATCATGGAAAAGGAGATACAGAACAGACCCAAAGATGCTGATATTGGTCTCTTCTTTGGACTGTCTTTTTGGCTTACTAGTTGGCTACCTGGCTGGGGTTGACTCCGGGAGATTTTTCAAGTTATCCTTTTTGTCATCTTCCTTATATTGTTTTGCTGTTGCATACATTGTCTTCTTCTTATCATGTCTGCCTGCCCTAACACCTGTCTCATGAGACATCAGAAGTGTGGCTCATATGCAGTCTCTTCTTATCCTGTTTTTGCTGGTCATACTTCTGTGCACTGGTCAAAATATGAAAGGGGGATTTATGTTGATGAAGATTCTGATAACTCTGATGATTGGTTAAAACTAAATTTCTTAAGTTGAGATGGCAGAAATAAAGTTTAGGCCTTAGTTGGCCCTTGGCATTGTGGAAAGTTTCATAAGAAACCAAAAGCTTGTGAGCTAAGCATGTGATAAAACCACAAGAGGCATGCACAGGTATTTTTGTAACTGCTGTACCTTATCTACTATATGCCCACTTCCTATTATATAACTAATAGGAAGCCATCAAGAAACAAGAAGTCTGCATATACTTGCTTCAAACTGCATTCAGGGTTTTTCCAATTTTATGGGAGGACCTGTTTTTGTTCAGCCGAATAAACACTTATTTTTAAAGAGAAATAACCTGGTCTCTGTCTCTTTGGTTGCACCAAGCCATATCTGATTTCTGCTTGACAACACCATGCTAGATGTACGTATGAGGACTGGTTGTAACTACTACTCATTTGGCACTGTCATAAGTTGAACAGTTGCTGAACAAATGTTTGTTAACAAGGACCACCTCTAAACTATTTTCACAATACATTTGTATGTGTGTATGCCTGTACTGTTGCCAGTTGTTTCTGAAATCACCAAGAATCAGTCCTGACTCAAAGGAGACTTTACTTTTTTAGTCCTATTGACACTGTCAATGAAAGAGATAGGTATAAATATAATTCGTAGACATTAATGCACAAATACTGTGCTGTAATAGTAAAAAGATATGTACGTGTGTGTATGCCTATAGTTTTATGATCACATAAATTACACTTAAGACCTACTGATAATTAGCAAACCGTGTTCTGAATTAATCATGTTTAGTATTGCTGTAAGACAATACCTTGTGGTTTTTTTTGGTTACTCTTATTATATGCTATTAATTGGTAGCTATTATTAACATTTCAAAGGAAGTGGTGAAATCCATTTTTTTACTACCCGTTCTGTGGCCGTGGCTTGGTGGGCATGGCAGGGGAAGGATATTGCAAAATCTACATTCCCACCCCACTCTGGGGCAAGCCAGAGGTGGTATTTGCCAGTTCTCCGAACTACTCAAAATTTCTGCTACCAGTTCTCCAGAACCTGCTGGATTTTACTCCTGAGTTATTCATGACTTTCAAAATTCCATTCCAGTATTTACATAACAGTAATGACTGGAGTAATGATGCAGCTTATGAAACTGATTCCTTTTACTCTAATAATATAGCATAGCTTCTATGACTGACATGCCCAAAATAAAGTTCTAGCAAATATTTTTTGCTAAAAATATGATACGGCACCATCATGTAATAAAAGCTATGGAATCTTTTAGTAAAAGCAATTAAATATAACCCTTGTCTTTGATTTTATTAATAATGTTTATTCTCTTCCCAGTGAAAGAAATAATCTTGGTAACCAACAAGATTAAAAATTAATGAATATCATTCATTAAATTAATGGGAGAGAAAGTTTGTTTTCTATTTACTAAAACAGCATTTTGAGTCAATTAAAATGGATACTATCCTGAGAAAAAATAGAAATTTATGGAATCCAATTTGCCATACAGTTATCAAAACGGAGTTAATATTTTCTCCTCTTTTTCCCCCTTTTTGAGCAATTGATATTCTCCACGGAAATCTATAACTTTTAAATGATGGCCACCACTAAAGAATAATTGAATTCATCATTGAAAATATCTACAAATTTGATTCAGACAAATCCACAGTTTAAGATGTTTAAGAAGTAGTATCTTAAATTGTTTTAAAAATAGAGTATTAAACATAAAATGCCACAAAAATGTTTTTATAAAAGATTTTAATAATGGCTGATTATTGTATGTGAAATAATTATTTAGCGCTGTATTCTTTGTATGTTTAATAATAGTGTGCTGATGATTTAGTGTTCATGTTTTAATTAATATTGTTGATGAAAGATTATTGCAAAAACAAGAACAGGAATAGGTTGTTGAATCCTTGTTTTTACTACTGCTAACTGAGTCTTACTTTTGTTAAGAAATTAAAACACTGGAACTCATTAGTGGAACCTGCATTTGACAGGCTGCCTAGGAAACAGTTTATTTTTGCTATCTCTGGGTTTTAATTAAGATGTGTTCAATTATAGTCTCCTCACACACACACTTCCCCTGCTTGCTATGTCACAGACGGGTGATCAGGGTGCTTTCAGATGGTCCAGCCCATGACTTTGACCTTCTGTGCAGTCCAGTGTTCCCTGGGGAACCGTTCAGCTCATGAGGTCTGATTTCACACTTCCAGGATGCCTCAGCTCTCTTAACAATGACAGGGAGACAAAGCCCTTTAGAACATGCCGCACAGGGACTTGTTTAAATTGGAAACTAGAGAGGAGTCAAGGAACGAGGTTATGGACTACAGAATAGTGCTTTTAATAAAGAGCTCACAGCTCTGGTTCAGCTCAAAGAGGGTTACTTCTGTACAATTAATTGAGCCATTTATCTAAACCATCTTAGGTGTCTGATTTCTCACAGAAAGATGCAGATGCAGATGAGATATGGCCTGAATGAATTTTAACACTGATTGCTTTGGGAGTTTTAGTTTGCATTAAACCATGTATTTGTGTTTCCCCCATGGTCTTAACTGTATATGATTTTTTTTAAAATTAAAACTGTTATTGGCGTTAGGGAAAAAGAAATGCAGCTTGAAAGATATATCCATTCTCAATGCAAGCAAATTTTCTAGAAAATAGTGTTCTTTTGCTAATGTTTAGCGATAATACTCTTATTCATCATGCTATACTGCTGAAGTTTGCAGCTGCATAATGTATCTCAGGCAATCTCCATTCATGTCCCAACTTTAGTTAATAGATAGCATCATGTCTAGCCAAGTCAGAGGAGTGGAAGGTTTCATGTGAAGTGCTGGAGGTAGCTTGTAAAAGCTTGTAGGCAGGTTTTAAGCAAAGTAAGTCAGTCAGCTTGATGGCCTTGAAGACATGAAAAATACGCCTATTACTGCAACAAAATTCAAAAACTTTATTTGAATCCAGTGCAGATCTGATTATTTGTGTAATCCAGCTGTCTGGAATTTGGAATGAAGGTAATTAAAAATAAGTCATAACGGAGTAATTGATTTCAGATGCCTCTTCTGTCAAATTTTTAAGCGAGATCTACTCTTGATCTTCTTCTAAATCAGGGGTGTCAAACTCAAGGCCTGTGGGCCAGATCCAGCCTACAGGGTGCTTAAATCTGGCCCACAGGGCCACCCTGGAAACAGCAAAGGACTGGACTGCAGTGCGTCTCCCAGTGAATATGGAGCTCGCAAGGTTCGCACATGGCCCTCACAAGTTCTGTCTTTGCTGGCAGAAGGTTGCAGGAGACCATTGCAGCTAAAAACGGAGCTCAGGAGCCCGTTTTCTGTGGCAGAGTGCTTGGGCCACCACAGCCCCCCCCGACATGAGTGACTTCAAGCTGGCCATGCCCATCCTGGCCCACCAAGGTCAAATACAACCCTGATGTGGCCCTCAATGAAATCAAGTTTGACACCCCTATTCTAGATGATTCTGAATCTTCAATGGAATAACATAATAGTGAATTATTTGTTTGAAACTTGGCCATATTTGCATCTTAGGGAGATATTTGAGGTATTCTGTGTAGAGACATACAGTCCACTTTTAACAACAGCTTCTGTAACCTTGAAATGGTCTATCCTGTGCTGGACCAATCCAGAAGTAATCCATTTCATCTTGTTGCTGGCTCTAGAGCATGATTTGAACAAATCAAACTGAATTGGAAGGGAAATTATTTTTATCACATTTTTTAAAAAGCTCCTTTAGGGATATATTTTTTAAAAGAGTTTTGTCGCTGTGATGCTACCAGACCTTACACCTCATTTTATTTTCTTAATAACTATCTTCAGTAGTTTTCAGTATAGATCCAAATAAAACATTCTGGGTACTCAGAGCAAAATTGTATGCATGCTTCATCTCAACATCATGCAAGTCCTGTTTGCCATAACTCCTTAGAGAATGAGAATATTATGATCATCTGCATTGGGAGTAAAGGAGGAATAGTATAGTCTCCTCGCTCCCCTTCTTTACTAGCAAATTGCTGAAAGTCTGTTGTTGTATACAAAATAAATAGATCTCACATCCTGTATCTCAAGGCTTTATTGCAGCTCATTGGATCTGGGCAGATTCTTCAGAGTTTTGGCATAGCTGCTTGGGTTTTTGTCTCCAGACCTTGTCACCTGTTTTCTTAGGTCACTTCTGCAGCATTCCCAAACTCCTAATAATCCTTTGAATTCAGTTTGAATGAGAACAGCTTTACATCTTCTCACTTTCTCTGCCATCCAGTCAAAGCCCCAAAGGCCACCATCTATCCAATATTAATATAATAAGATGATGTGATTGATAGAATGGCCTTAAAGATCACTTTGGAGTGATTGATGGGGCTGATCTTTCTTTATTGCAAGTTGCTTCTATAGATGTTTTAGCTATGTTCTTAGTTTTATATATTCTAAGCTTCTCTCTTTGGGAGCGTGGTGGCTCACCTGAGTAGAATGCTGGTTTCAGCATTAGCAAGCCCACATCCGAGACTTGAGTGCTGCTGTGTAGCGGGGCAAGTTCCTGTCATTTGCTTTAGCTTCTTTTCATTTAGCAGTTCGAAAACATGCAAATGCAAGTAGATAAATAGGTACCACTTCGATGGGCACATTAATGGGGACAAGCAATGGTGATGTCATCGGCTAATCCTTTCAATCTGGAAGCACCTTGGTGTTTCTGGCACGAAAGCAGTAGCAGTTCCTATATTTATATGAGTAAGCAGCATCCAAATGTGTACAAAAAATAAACATTGGTAATTTGGGATCTGACTGTATTTTTAATGCAATTCTTTACTCAAACATGTGCACAACACATGAATAAATGAAGTAATTGAATGTAAACCTGCATTTTTAGAAAATATGTACAATTCTTGAATTATGAGCACATGCAAATAGATATGAGCACATGGAATTATGAACACATGCAAATAGGTATGAGCACATGGAATTATGAACACATGCAAAACTTGACTGATTGACTCATCTCTTCTGATGACATTCGATTCTACCTCTCTGCTTCAAAACAGCTTACAGAATATTCTCATGTGGACTTTTTCTTTCCTTTGAAGCTCAACATGTTCAAAACCAACTGCTCTTTCCTTTAAAGGCTTTTTCTCTTGTGCACTTCCCATCTGCTTTGTATAGCAAGTGCAGAGCTTTCTTCTTTGCTTTTTATATTCAATCTCTAGATATTCTGTTGCTCCTTCCATTTTAATATTGAAAAAAATGAATCACTGATAGCCTGATAATCTTATACTGTCTCTTCTCTTGTTCTATTGCTTAACCTTGGCCATTTTTTCACTTTATCCCTGTCCACAACTAACGGGTAATGGGGGAAATCTTTTATTACTCTGGCAATGTAAACTCAATAAATTCTAACATTAGCCAGTAACACAAGATGTTTGTCTTCGCAACCAAAGTTCTTAAGAGCATTGCCTCCTTATCTCTTTGCTTTAGCATTGCAATGATTCCTGGCCTTGATCTACTCTCTTCAAATATCATCAAATGCCTTTTCAGTAATCTATTTTTCTGTCCATTGTGTAGATTCTGCAAACTGTTATATATGGTGCTACCTCATATTAACATGAAACTTTTGAAATTTTTTTTATTGTTGTCAGGGACCAAATCGTTTGATTGTATGAGAATAATACATTAAGTATCTCTGGGCTCAGTTTAAAATTATACTGTCCATACAACTTCTCATGCTTTGTTAGAAACATTGTCTGCATCTATATGTGGATCTCCACATAGTGTCTTCATCTGAATCTATTTCACAGATGATTCCTACATTTGGAGCTTAAGTCACTATTTGTCATTAGATAAAATTCTCAAGAAGGATGAAAGAACAGGAGGCATTTCTAGGAATCTTTGGGTAAATCAATTTAATCAGTTTTTCCATTTTGAGCTTCCTTGACTTTATGCATTTTTTCTACTACCATTTACATCAATACATTTTTTTTAATCCTTGTGAAAGATTTCCACAGAAATGGTGTTACATATCAAACTATATTTTGAAACCCTCTAACCCAAGCTTAGAATTTTCATTTTCTAACATAACTAAAGTGATAATGAAATCTGGAAATATCTATATATTATGACACTTTCTACGGTAGAAAATATGTTTAGAATAGGAATGTCTATGTATGAATTGTTATGGGCCTTGATCAGTTAGCCTCCAATCTGTGTTGGTATTGAAAATACTTGTGTTATGGACAAAAATGTTTTGAGGGGAAAAATAGGAAAGAGCTAAGGCCATCAGTGCTCACACTAAGGGGAGGTAAGGAAAGGAAGACACGGGGGAAATTAGGGTGGGCCAGTTGTATATCTATCACCCGTGTTCTTGTCTTCAAGCAGAGCACATTCATCCAGTATTGCTGTTGATGATCTTACTAGGACCTCATAGATACTCTCTGTATTGTGCCCTTGGCTTCCAGCCAAGGTGAAAAAGGAAGAGGAATTACTACAGGCACAAAGAGCCACTGTACTTCTCTCAACCAGAGTGATTTTTATTCTTATGGTGTAAATAAATAATTTCTGCTTATATTTCTAAAATACAGTGCTATGCATAAAATAATATGCATGCATATAGAGGGCTTCTTCCAATTCTGCAGCAGTTCAATTGGTCACTGCTTTGTTATGTTAACTCCTTTAGGCAGTACTTTCCTTCTTACCCTTAGCTTTGAGAGGAGGAGAGAAAAAGGAAAATATTTCTTTCCTGAGCCTCTTAGGAAGCTAGGATCTTGGTTAAGCTTCTCCATGCAGTTGTTTGTGGTCAATCCTTTCCAGTGCAATTCCATTCCTTTGATCAACCAGGCTTATTATCAGATCAAACTTTCCAATTCTGCTTGCTCCTTCTGAGTTCTCAGCCATGCACTCTTCCTTTTTCCAGAGCATCCAGCCAGTAAATGCTGAGCCCTACCCTGCCAGCCCAATTTTATTCCAAATTAAGGGATTACAGGGATGATTTTGCCTATATTGTTCAAGACAACCTCCAGAAAGGTAAAATATCCAGTGAAAGCAATGTTTATTAGCTAATGCTTGAGCACATCAAGAAGGAAAAATAACAGACACATTTGCTAAAAAACCATTCATAAAAATCCATACCAACTAAATACATTTTCAAAATCTATTCAAATATATGAAGGGAAAGGCTTTGGCTGAGATCCCTATGAAAAGAATGTGAACACTGGGCCAGAGCTTACCATTTATGAAAACCCTATTTGTACAACATGCTTAATCATGGAGTAGGGAGGGTGTTGTTTCAAACTATAGCCTAATCAAATAAACTGCAAAACTAACCTAGGTTTATTTGAAGTAATTTAATTTAATTTCATTCAATTAATTGTGTTGTATGGATAGGTTTGTTGGCATTATGACTTCCCCTCTTATTTCCAAAACATAGGTGAGGTGTAAAATTATTCTCATGAAAATGATTAGGAAAACAGGTATTCTTTGTGTTGCATTTATGCCTTTTTATTGAAACATCTGTCATATATCTCTCAATTATACCATAGTAGTAGTAATATTTGGAAGCTGAATTGATTTGCTTATATTTTGGATTTTGAGGGTTGCTAATGTAAACCCACTGTTACAGCATTTGTAGGCAAATGTTAGATAACATTTATGACATAGAATAATCTTTAAGAAATTAAAAAAATTAAATGGTAGATTGTTATCTGTTTTTCCTAGTATATCATTCTTAAATTAAAATTAAGCCTAAATGTTTAAATCTGAACTATGTAATATGTGGAAGAGCCATTATATCAAATCTCACTTGTAAATCGATTAGTTTGTAGCCTTCTAAATTTTAGACATCAGAATATATTTAACATATTCATATATAATAAAATGAATTAAATATCAGGACTGTGTCATCTATAAAACTGGAAGGCAAAATAGTGCTAAGGCATGAAAATTGTTGTCTGCAACACTTTTTGCAATATCATCTGACACAGTAATGGTGAACCTATGGCACGCGTGCCACAGGTGGCACGCAGAGCCATTTCTGAGGGCATGTGAGGCGCTGCCCTGTCAGCTCCAGTGTGCTTGCATGCACCGGCCAGCTGATTTTCGGCCATTTTTCACCCCCCGGAGGTGGAAAAAACAACCCAACAGGCAAACCGGAAGTGACTTCCAGTTTGCCCGTAGGGCCTTTTTGCGTCCTCCGGAGGCTTCAGGATGCTTCCCTGAACCCCCTGGAGGGTGAAAAATGTCCCAACAGGCAAATCGAAGTCACTTCTGGTCTGCCTATTGGGCCATTTTTTACCCTCTGGAGGCTTCAGGACGCTTCCCTGAAGGCTTTGGAGGCTTCAGGACACTTCCCTGAAGCCTCCGGAGGGTAAAAAACGACCCAACAAGCAAACCGGAAGTCTGTTTCCAAACTTCCCGTTTGCCCGTAGAGTCGTGTTGG